>NDXB01009964.1:6842-21078 GCA_002631895.1 Agapornis roseicollis
GGGGGGGGGGGGGGGGGGGGGTTGTACCGGGATCCCACCGGCCAAGGAGGAATGAAACATAGCCAGATGATTGAACTGTGCTCTGCTCCCAGCCTGAATGCTGGGTCACAGACACCCTGAGCCGGTGCTCTCAGCACCCTCAAGCCCTGTCTGGCTCTCACCCCTTGCTAACTGCACCCCAGGAATGCGCCTCTCCCAGCCTGCTTCAGCAAAGGTGAAGATGGGAGAGCTCGCGGTGGTTTCCTTTGCAGCCTTTCCCTGCTGCAGCAGTGGCTGTGAGCCCAAACCGTGTGAGGGCAGAGGCACGAGCAGGGCCAGTGCCCTCACCCACAGCCCACTCTGGCAAGGAAGAAATCCCTGTCTGCACCTCCTGGAGGGATCCTGCCCTGCCCGCCCAACCTCTGCACCAGCGCCTGGCCCTGGTTCCTCTCCAAGCTGCGCTGGCTAGTAAGCTGTGAGAGCCGGAAGGATCTGAAGGCAGCGGGGCGCTCCGTGCTGTGGCAGCCGTGCTGGGTGGTTCAGCCAGCGGGGAAGAGCCTGGCTCTGAATGCTGATCAGCCTCGGCCCCTTTGCTGTAGTAATAACCATGACAATAGTAATAGGAGCCAGGCCACCAGCAGGTACCAACAGATCCCCCACAGTGCACAGGGGCCGCATTGTGCGTGTGAACGTGTCCCGCGGTGGGAACATGCCAGCGGGATGAGACAATCCCCACGACTGACAGGCCGGGAGTGTGAGCGGCCGTCACATGGGGAAGAGCCGCGGCAGGGAACGCGCTCGCCTTTATTTCCCCGGCAAGGGTTGCTGAGAGGTGGCTACACTGGCAGGGCTGTTCGCATCCCCACGGCCCGGAAGAGCCCAGGGAGGGGGGAAGGCTCCATCCCCGACTCTCACCACGATCACGGGTCAGGCAGGGCCAAGCGCAGCCCAGCTGCCGGCGTTCCTTACATAATGGGATCTCAGTGCTCGTGCCTGATTCCCCGGCGAGAGCTCAAAAACAAGTTCATAAACAGGTCCTGCTAATTTCTCCTGCAAGAGAAATCCTGGCGCCCACAGGAACGCAGCATTCCTGACTCTCCCCAAGCACACTTACCCTGAGTATCGGTCACGTGCTGGGGAGAGGTGGACAGTAAGAACATTAATGGCACAGCTCAGCCATGCTCACGGTGCTTAGGACAGCACCTGCCAGCGCTCTGGTTTACGTTGTGTTTGCACTGCAAGAGGATTTAGAGCCTCTCCTCCTTACCTCCACACTGCCGTCCCTTTGGCACAATGCTGCACGGAGTCTGCCACCTAAACCTGGAGCCAGTGCAGCCTCTGCCCTGAGCCCAGCCTTCCTGCTGATGGAGTCCCCTCGGTGTGGTGAACTCCTGCAGTTTGCCATGGATTTGGCACAGCTGGGCTGAGAAGCAGAGCTCTGCCTGGCACAGACAGTACAGGCCTGGCTCCATAACCAGTGTCCTGGTTCCATTCTCTTGCAGATAGCACAGGGGAGGCAGGAGTTTTTTGCTGTACCCCAGTGGCACTGGGCTGCAGCCGTTGGTCAGCCTTGCTAGGAAAGCTTCACCAGCACGGTGTATTCCTCACTGCAGCCATCAGCCTGGGTGCTGCACAGCACACTGAGCCCCTGCACCAGAGCAGGCACTCAGTGCTTAGGTCAGACATGGCAAGGCAAAGGCCCCTTCAGGCAGCCCAGATTGCTGCCCTGGGCATCGCAGGAAGATGCTGAGCAGCCAGAAGAGGACCAGAGCCTCTTCAACAAAACACGTGGTGACTGGCCCTGCGTCATGGCACATTCCATGCTGTGCTGCAGGCATAACCTGGCCTCCCAGGTCAGTTGCCTGCAGATGATGGGGTTTACCTGGAGGATGCCCCAGAAACAGGGTGAGGAGGAGCTCTGGGGAGGGCTCCCAGCAAGACATGACATTGTCCTCCAGGACACCTTGCCAGGCTTACCATCTCTCTTCCATTTGGGTCCTATGCTGCTACACACTGCTGACAGGCGGCCCTCCTGCTGTCCTCACCCCACTTCTGCCAGACAGGGTGGGGATGCTGCTCCGGCCTGGAGGAGCAGAGGGTTTGGGATATACTCAGGCAAAGCAGAGGATGTTTGTTTGGTTTCCTTAGTTACTGCAATTCTTGCTCAGCTAATCACATTTTCCTTGTGCCGCTAGGCTGAGAGCGGCAGAGAGGAAACCTGGAATGGCTGAGGTCAAACATCAGCCTGGGAACAGCCAGGCCCACCAGTTCTGGACCATTTTGATCCCCACTGTTGTGGGTACCCAACCCGAAAGGGAGGTACGATGCCCAGGGATGCAGCAAGAGCCCAAGGGCTCCCACCATTCCCTCTGGTGTGAGCTGGGCCACAGGCACCAGCATTGAACTGCAGGAGGAATTACAGGAATGAAAATGTTTGTAGAGGCAGAAGCCAAGCTGGCTGTGCGGGTGGGGATGTGAATAAGGAGCCTGTGAGCGTGGGTGCGTCTGTATTTATAGTGACGGTGGTGGCAGGGGTGCGCTTGTGTGGGGTGACAGGGTTGCTGATGCCTTTTATTCCTTAATACATCCCAGAAAGCCTTGGAGCACTAATGCCAGTTGTCCCTGGGAGTTTCCTCAGCTTGTTAGCGTTCACAGACATGCCTCAGTTTTATAGCAAGGCTGATCTCGTAACAACACCCTTTGCCCCCTTGATAGCTCACTTCAGCAGTTGTGAACACAGCATATGAGCTCCCCACTTCTGGCTGCTCTGCATTTCAGAAGGGAGATCTGAGGCTTCGGCACAGCAAGTGTAGGTGATGCTGCCAGTCCATCGTGTAACAGCTATTCATGGTGACTAAATCAGCTGAACAGAAGGGATTCACCTACTCTCCATTATGGCCATATTGCATGAGCTGGGCCAGGCACAAGGCTTGAACAGCCCTGCCTGGTCCAACCTTCCTCACCTTTCTCCCCAGCCAACATGGAGCAGGCACAGCGGGGCAAGGACACCGAGCAGATGCAGCAGCAGCAGCTGAAACTACGGGACCGACAGAAGTTCTTTGAGGAGGTTTTCCAGCATGATGTGGATTTCTTCTTCCCTATGTCTCACCTGCAGATAGAGCATCGGAGACGTAAGTGCTGCAGGCACCAGCACCGGGCTAGGGGTGTTTCAGGGAACAGTGACACAGGCAATAGAGATTGGTGGGACATTCCCAGTCTAAAGGCAGTTGGGGACACGCATGTCCTGCACTGAGACAGGACCACACAGGCTGCCTGTGGGTGTGCTGTGCATTACTCACACCACTTAACTGAAGTCACTACACATGGGTACCCAGGCTGGCGCCCTGCATAGTCACTGGCTTCAGACAGGCACTTCCAGACAGCAGTTTGAGACAGGGACAAGGACTGCAGTGAGACAGGAGGCGATTCCAAAGCAATGTTTTAGGGAAACAAGATTTTTCTGGGGGCCCCTTGCCAGCAAGTAGGATCCAGCTTCCCAGGGCAAGGCTGGCCTCCCTCCTGAGGGTCCTACCTGCACAGGACTCATGGAGCCCTTTGCCTGGCACTAGCACTCACCTTTTTGCTGGCCTCTGTCTCTGCAGCACCCTTAGGCAGCATTTCCTCCATGGAGGTGAACGTGGACATGCTGGAGCAGATGGACATGATGGACCTGTCAGACCAGGACACCGTGGATGTGTTTCTGGGCTGTGGGACAGAGGAGAGCAGTGTTGCTGGGCCCCTGCCAGGTATGTGCAGTCCCAAACCTTCTGCGGGCCAGGCTGGGAACCTTTCCAGTGCCTACATCAGCTTCTTCCTCAGCCCTGGCCACCCTGCATGCAGATACACACGCACTCATGCAAAATGCTTGGTGCTGGTGTCTGTGAGGCTGGAGGGACCTCAAGCTGGCCTGGGCCATGTCAATATCTGCCTCCACAGCCCAGAGATACAGACCTCCTGAAAATACCTTAAGGTGGAGAAGACAGGAGAGCCCAGGCACTTCCCAGAGTTTGTGGGGCAAGTTCTCTTGTCCTGAAGCTTCTCTGGAGCAGCCAATGCCTTGTCATGACTTCTCTGGTCCCCTCCAGACTGCAGAGTTCCCTGCACCAAGCAAAAAGGCTGCAGGACCCCTCCACCTCACAACAAGACCTCAGGGAGCTGGGCTCAGGTCCCGCAGGGTGCAGCATCTTCCTCCACACACACACAAGCTGCAGTGATTCACCAAGGCCTCTGCCTGCTGCAGCCAGTGGCTTCACACAACGTGGCTCCAAGCTGTGTTTCACGGGAGATGGAAGAGGCTCCATTGCCAAAAACGGAGAAGGAATGTGCAGCACTACCCAGAGCCAGGCTGGGGGTGTGAGATGGGGAACAGCTACAGTAGCCACATGGGGAGCAGCCAGGAAAGTATACTGTGCCATGGAGTAAGACATGTATTGGAGGGGCTCTCCATGAAGTTTAGGGAGCAATAAGCCTCCAGAAGCATTTTTCTCTCTCTTACCACACTGTCTTCCAGGGGCAGATGCCAGCCAGTGCCCAGAGGAAATCACCCTGCAAGTGCCCAACGCAGCCGAGAGCAAGTCGCGCATCTCTTCCACATCCTCTGTCTCCACGGATCTGAACAGCCTGGACACCAGCGAGGAGGGGGCTGAGACCCCTGTGGTGCAGTCGGATGAGGAGGATCTGCAGGAGGACAGTCCCAAAGAGCAGGCAGCAGCAAGAAGCTAGCAGCCAGCTCTGCCCTGCTCCCAGCCTCCTCATATGGACCTGCCAGCCCAGGGGAAGGAAAGCTGCTGGCGCTCAGTAAAGCCCTCACTGGACTGCTGCCCTGCAGGAGGGGCGAGGTGGTTTTCCCCTCCTCTCCCTCTGCAGGTCCCCTTGGCAGCCAATGGAGATGGAACAAGGGGTATTGTAGGCTCCCAAAATTAACTCTACAGGCTTTGTTGCTAACACTCCCCGCTTCACTCCCCTGAAAGGCTCAGCAACCCAGAGCCCCACCATTCCCAGAAAGCCATCCCTTGGGATCCCAGCTCCCCCTGCCCTACTGACAAAGGTCCTATCCAGACAAGCATTTAAGGACGGCATACAGAGAAATAACACTCCAGTCTGAACAACCAGTGGGTATGTGTGTTCTTGGGGGAAAACAGCACCGGGAACGAGGGTTAGGTGGGGATCGTACAAGGGTGAGTGGTGTCAATCCAGCGTGCAAAGGGAGCATACAGAGCAGCAGCAGCCACTGCTGCCCCAGCACAGCATGACGGCAGCAGCCCTGGCTGGAGGAGTAAAGGAAGAGCCGTCAAATGAAGCCACTTTTTAGCCCACTACAGTTGCTCCCTGCAGGACAGGTCAGGAGGAGCCAGGCACGAGGCTGACCAGAAGCCTGCTGCTGCTATCAGTGGCTGCAGGCCGGGAAAGCGCTGTTCCTGCTCTGGCTGTATCAGCACAACCGTGGTCACCCCCTCCAAGAAAAGAGCCTGGGAGATAAGCAACAGGAGCCCGGGAACACTCCTCATCCCGGCTGCTTCCTGGGAGGGTCAGACCTTCCTGCACTCCTTCCTGCACAGCCCACCCTGTGAGAGAACGGCTGCAGCACTGCTGTTATCCGGGAATGACCGACGAGAACAAGACGTGAGCTCCACCGGAGCAGCCTCGCAGCTGGTGGAAGTGGGGTGCTTCCACACGGCTCTGTGGCCGGAGACAGGCGCTGCCCTCCGGAACGAGCGAGAGCAGGCAGCGGCGGGGGGGGCTGAGACGAGGGAGTCACCCGGGGGACGGGCACGGTGGTGGCAGAGCCCTCGTACACGGCAAAGCCATGCAGCGAACCGCTCGGGCTGCACTGGAGCTTCCCCTGCGGCTCCCGTTCTGAAAGCGGGAGGAGGGAGCAGCACACGGAACACCCTCGCTCCGGGGCCGGGCAGGTGGGGCCCTCCCGCCGCGGGCCGGGGCAGGCTCCAGCTCCGCTCCCCGCCGCGGGCCGCAGACCCCGAGCCCTGGCCGGACCCTCCCCGTCGGGAGGAGCCGAGACCCAGCTCGCCGCGCCGGGTCTCCTTGGCAACCCCGGAAGCCGCCGCCATCGGCCGTGCGGCCGGAAGCGGAAGTCGGCGGCGGTGCGGGGTGGAGGGATGCTGGCGCTGGCGGTGCTGCTGCTGGCGGCGGCGGCCGCGGCAGGGCCCGGGCGGGACGCGCTGCGGGAGGAGCTGCTGCTGAGCCCGCTGCCCGCCGGCGACGTGGCCGCCACCTTCCAGTTCCGCACCCGGTGGGACGCGGACCTGCCGCGGGGCGCGGGTAGGGCGGGGCCCGGGGGCGACGGCGTGCATCGGGGGGGTGACGTTACTGCGTTAGGGGATGACGTCAGCGGGGCGAGTGACGTCGGAGGCGGGGTGAGGTTGCGGGGTGCTGAGGGCTGCGGTGACATCAGCACGAGTGACCTCACTGCGGTGATGCCATCGGGCTGCCCGGTGGCCCTAGGGGCCCCCCTAGCAGGGCGTGGCACTAGGGATGACGTCATGCTTAGTTAGGCCCTGGTGTGACGTCAGGGGGATGAGGTGCCCTTGCCCATGGAGGGTCAGCATCCTTCCCAACCCCAGCTATGCTGTGAGCTGGGCAGGGGCTGATGCTGGCTGCAGTCTCTCACTACAGGCTCTTCCCGAAGGCGCTGGGGCAGCTGGTGGCGGCGCTGGGCGTGCGGGAGCTCCACCTCGCCCTCACCCAGGGCTTCTGGCGCACCCAGGCCTGGGGGCAGCCGCCCCTCCAGGCACCCGCCGGTGCCGAGCTCTGGGTCTGGTTCCAGCCCACTGTCACCGAGTAGGTATCCCAGCCACGGGTCTGTCCCGCCGGGTGCTCTCTGCAGCCACCGCGCCGGGGAGCTGTCCCCCTCTCATGTTAGACAGGCAGGAGGTGTGCTAGGGGCTCCTGAGTTGCAAAATGCTGGAATAAAGAGCCTATGAGCAGCTCTAACAGAAAGCAGAACATAGCCCCCAGCCCAGTGCATGGGGCAGGGTGTAGTGCTGAGGGCAAACCCTTGTTCACTAAAGGAACAAGTAAGTCCCTTATGGGCTCTGTGATGACAAACCTCTTGTTCTGTTAATATGACAGATTATGACAGGGGTTGTATCTCCATCTCTCATTAGTGACTCACTTCCTTTGACTCCCATCCAATGCCTGTCACCGTCTCCCTTATCACTCAGCCCTTCTTCCAGCCCCAGCAGCTCTTTGTGGCCTTAGAGCTCTCTTCTGCCTACAAATAGCCTGTTCTGGTTCTGCTGGTTATGTCAGCCTTCAGAGCTGCACCAAGGTGTCACTTGACAGCAGCCCCTTCCCCATTCACCATATGTCACCTTCTGCATGCTCCCTGCTCCCCCAGCCTCTCACCCCACCTACCAGCTGCACACACTACCATGTCCCTGGCTGAAGCCCTGCCAGGGGCTGCTCCTGTCCCCCAGATCTCATGCATTAGAGTAAAATACCCGGAGAGCCAGAAAGTACCTGACCTGCAGCCTTTACCTGCATGCTCCTTGCAGCTTCTGAAAACCAGAGTGTGCTCCCTGGTGTATTTATTGAATGATGTTAACTTCATGCTTATTGTTCCAAGGATTTGAGCTGCTGAGTAATCACTGGTATTTGTTCTCACACAGCGTTGACAAAGCCTGGAAAGAGCTGAGTAACATCCTCTCAGGAATATTCTGTGCTTCTCTCAACTTCATCGATGCAACCAACACAGTCACTCCAACAGCATCCTTCAAACCTCTGGGCTTAGCCAATGGTGAGCTGAACACTGTCCTCACACTCTTGCTTCTAGCTTTAGTTCTGCCCTGTGCCATTGTAGGGAGTCCAGCCACAGGTCCTGCAATAGGTCTGGGTCTGTACAACAGGGTCTGTTAACCTCCAACCTCTTCCTGGAATCATTCCTCTCCCTACAAGAGAGGCTTGGATTTGAACAGAGGAAACCCACAAGCAGTACATGGCAGAAGCTCCCAGGCCCTTGTCTGTGTCTGAAAAATACTTTATGAAACAGGACTAGAGGATTTAAGGACTCATGAAGAAAAAAAATCTGCTCGAATATACCCATCCCTGTTCTTCCCAAATCACTCTGAACACAGTGGGAACTATTCCTGATTGAGCGCATGGCATTTCGGGCACATTCAGAGGGTGGTGGGCTGGGGGTGGAAGAGCTCCTGCATCTGTTCTTGTGCCTGTAGCAGTACCAGCATGTTGACCCTCCACCTCCCTGCCCAGGGACTGATCACGATCTCCTGCGATACGCTGTCCTGCCCCGGGAGGTGGTCTGCACTGAGAACCTCACGCCTTGGAAGAAGCTGCTCCCATGTGGCTCAAAGGTAACAGCAAGTCCTGCTGCCTCATTGGGCCACTCCTGATGGCGCTGGGTTCCCTCCAGTGATCCAGGAGCGTGCAGTGGGAAGTTTCAGCAGGGCTTTTCTATCAGTGGAAGGAGGACAGACCTAGGCTGAGTTTCTCCTTCTCTCCCTGCAGGCTGGGCTTGCTGTGCTGCTGAAGGCAGAACGCTTGTTCCACAGCAGCTACCACTCGCAGGCAGTGCACATCCGCCCCATCTGCAGGGTAAGCTCAAGGCTCAGGGCTCCCTCCTTTAACACCCCCCAAAAGAAAATGCAAAGCTTTCTTATGGCACTGCAAGGTGATACACTGGTTTGCCCAACTTCCCTGTGGTGTGTTCAGCAGTGTGTCTAACACAACTGTTGTCCTGCTTCCCCGGTCTTACCTGTGTTCCGATGGGATTCTTGCAGTCCTGGTGGAGTTCCAGCTCCATCCTGGTTTCCTGCCCCTTCAGAAGGTGTGATCAGAGCCACTTATCTCTCTTGTCCAGGATGCCTCCTGCCTGGCTGTGTCCTGGGAGCTCAGGCAGACCCTCACTGTGGTTTTTGACACCTTTGCTAGTGGCCAAGGAAAGAAAGGTAAGATTGGCAGCTCTGTGCTGTGCTCCCCTAGTGCCCCAGCCTGCACACATCACTCTGCCTGCCACTAACTTGGTTTCTTGCAGACTGGTCCCTCTTCAAGATGTTCTCTCGCACACTTACTGATGCATGTCCTCTGGCATCTCAAAGCAAAGTCTATGTTGACATCTCCCCTAAGAACAAGGTAATGCATACAGACTAGAGAACAACCCCTGCTTTGTCAGATCAGCCACTTTGTGTGGCTCAAACATCCTCCACCCAGCGTGGTGGGTCCCCCCAGAAGCCCTTCAGGGGGGTTCCCTCAGGGCAGTGGGGATGAAAGGGGGTGTATAGTAAGACCACTTGAGCTGGCTATTGGGTGGGGAAGCTCAGGGCCAGATGGAGTGGCTTTGCCCCAGTGCTGCCAGTTCCTTCAAGGGGCACTTTTCCTTTAATGGTCCATTTGTTTTCATAGGAAAAGGAGTTACTGGAAGTAACCCCTGCTCCAACATCTGTATATGAAGCTACTGTCCAGG
The DNA here is from genome assembly GCA_002631895.1 of Agapornis roseicollis. NCBI lineage: Eukaryota > Metazoa > Chordata > Aves > Psittaciformes > Psittacidae > Agapornis > Agapornis roseicollis. Next base: position 16,261 of record NDXB01009964.1, read on the forward strand.
GAGACAAGAGAACCTATGCAGTCTATGACCTACTGAGCCCCTCACTTTTCAATGCCTCTCGCAGCCTCAATGTGCAGTTCAAGTGGAAGCGTCCTGAAGACAGCTGTGAGTGACCAGAGCTTCCCTCCACCTGCATCACTGGTCAGGGCTTTAGGCCTAATGCTCACCTGGCATGGTCCCCCATTCCCATTTCCTTTTCTCCTTCGCAGCGGAAATGCCAATACCCATACTCCATGCTCAGCGCTATGTGAGCGGGTATGGGCTGCAGACCGGAGAGATCAGCACCCTCATCTATAACACCCACCCATACCGGGCCTTTCCCGTGATCCTGCTGGAGACTGTGCCCTGGTATCTGCGACTCTATGTGCACACTCTGACCATCATCACAAAGGGGAAGGAAAACAAGCCAAGTAAGTAAACCCTCCCAGGAGCCCCTGCCACCCAATTGATTCCCTTGGCACAAGTGGCTCATTCCAGAGATGGTTTAGTCCATCCCTTGGGCCTCAGTGATCACTGGGAAACTGGACTGGGAAACAAAACATCATAGGATGTTTTCCTAACCTTCCCTTCAACGCTCACAGCAGATGAGACTTTATTAAGTCTGTTTTATAAAAGGCTCATGGATTGTGTTTCATAATCCAACAACAGACTAAACAAAAGCAAATTGATTTTTGTAGTAAAGGAGACTCAAAACTGATGATTGGGCTTATTTTGCATTTGTACCTTTCCTTAGACTTTCATGGGTCATAAGATTTACAGCTGTAACACATGTTTTTTTGAGCTGTTCATCTTCACTTGCCCAGGAAACCTTTCCCAGAGCAGTGGAAGCAGGAGCTCCCACCCCATGGGAGATGTCCAGGCACTGCGAAATGGAACAAAGTCTCCCTGGTGCCACTGACACATCTCTTTGGGGTTAGGTTACATCCACTACCAGCCAGCTCAGGACCGGAGACGGCCTCACCTTTTGGAAATGCTGATCCAGCTGCCAGCCAACTCCGTCACCAAGATCTCAATCCAGTTTGAGAGAGCCTTATTGAAGTGGACAGAGTACCCACCAGATCCCAATCATGGCTTTTACGTCAGGTAACACATACCTCAGCTCCTCATCCCTTTCTGGGCCTATGTAGGACTTGCTGCCCAGGTCTCTGGGGACAGGGAGAAACTCCTGCCATCTCTTTGCTCTCAGCACTGACACTAACATGTTCTCTGTCTCCTTAGTTCATCTGTGCTTAGTGCCCTTGTGCCCAGCATCATTGCTATGAAGGACATGGATGTGGAGGAGAGCCCACTCTTCACCTCACTGTGAGTGTACCTGTGCTGGGGAGCAGGGCTGTACCTCAGCACTGGCGAGCTGCTGGCTGCTGTCATCCCATCTGGTGAGCACAAAGCAGAAGTCCTGTGTGGGCTGACTCTCCCTTTCCTGCTTCCACTCTCCAGGTTTCCTTCCTCTGATGGCTCCAGCTATTTTGTGCGCCTGTACACAGAGCCGCTGCTGGTGAACTTGCCAACGCCGGACTTCAGCATGCCCTATAATGTCATCTGCCTGACCTGCACCGTGGTGGCAGTGTGCTACGGCTCCTTCTACAACCTGCTGACCAGAACATTTCATGTGGAAGAGCCAAGCCGGGGCGGGCTGGCCAAGCGGCTGGCCAACATCATCCGCAAGTTCAGGGGGGTGCCCCTTCTCTGAGAGAAACCAGGGCAGCTCCATGGGGAGATCCAAGGAGCAGAGCGCTGTTGCCCCTTGTCTTTGAAGCAGCCTGCTCCATTCTTCTGTCTGGATCTGTCATCGGGATCCAACAAGCTGAGAGACTGGTTCCGTCACTAAGATGGGAAATGGCTCTAGGCCCTTTGACTACTGAACTGCACTGCTATGGGATTGGGAAAGGTGTAGGACTTCTGTTTGGGGGAGGGATAACTTATATGCTGGGAACAATGCTAGAAGTAAACTTGACCAGTTTTATACATTTGTGCTGCTCCTGGTTGGTTTTACTTTCTCAGCCCCACACGCAGATTTGACCCTGTAAGACTGTGAGCCACGAAGTCTCCAGCATGCTACCCGAGCCAGCTGGGAGGAGATGCAGACATAGGAAGGGATGTGACTGCAGCAGAGATGGGTTCATCTGTCCTACCACCTAACGTGCAAAACTGCCACGTTTCGTAGCTCCCTCCTTCCATGCTTCACCACATTTGAGCCAGTCTGCAGATTAATTGTTGGCCATGGTGTATGTCTGTCCCCTCTTCCTCAGGAAAAAACTCTAGCAGTGTTTTGAAACCCCTCCATCTGCTCAGCCCTCTGCATCACAGGATCCTCCTCTGCCCCCTTGGTATCATGTCTGCATATCTGCCCAGTGGCTCCCTTGCACCCACAGTATCCCCAAAGCTGCTGAGAGCCTCTGGGCTCAGCAAAGCCCAAGTGCTGAGCTGCAGCCAGACAACTTATTTGGTAGGGACACACAGCTCCCTACAAGCAGCTAAACATTGCACAAGGAGCCTATTAGAATAAATATTACTCAGAATCACAGCAAAGCACAGCCAGAAGTCCTTTAAAAGCTTCCACTTGAACAGAAAGACCATAATACACTGCTTGCTGTCCTGTGTAGAACAGTCTGTTCCCACTGTCCTGAGATTACCTTTCCCTTCCCTGCTGGAGATGCCCTCTGCAGCTTCTTATGGATCCACTCCACTGGATGGCTCCCTGCAGCCTGCAGAGCTGCCAAAACATGAAATAAGTGAGTTTAGGAGGATCCCTCTGTCCCTGCTTGCTAAGAAGGATGCCACAGGCCTGGGAGCTCACGCTGGTTGCAGCCCCACGACTGCTGCTATGGCTCTGCCAGCCAGGCTTCAAGTGCAAAACGGAGCTTCTTTATATAGAAACTAGAACTAAACCCAAACAAACCCCGAGCAAGTGTGCAGCTACTGCAGCAGCAGAGGGAAAAGCAGCCAGGAATCTCGGCCCACATTGCAGTTTGCATAAGGGAGTTAAATACCTTAATTTGTTTCAGGTTGGGTCCAGTATAAATCATGCAGACTGCAACCATCAACACAGATCAGCCAAGGTCCCACCAGCCTTGCTCCCCAAGCATTAGGCAGGATCTGGCAAAGCCCCCCAGGTACTGAGGGCAGTGCCCATGGGCACAGCTGGCACCACAAGCCAAACCAGACAAAAATAGTGCAAGAAACACAGCACTGCTGCAGGAAACAGTGTCCTTGAACTGAGGAGGAGGAGGAGGCAGCCTGTGCCAGGTCCAGCTGGGAGCTGCCATAGAGCCGGCATCAGCCAAAGGGTTTGGGGCCATTCATGTGCAGTGCCATAAACCAGGGATTTAAACAGCCTGTAACAAGCTCAGCTCAAATTAACAGCAGGGCAGGAGGGAAACCATCCAGGTCAGATTCCTGCCTATTGGGCCATTGAGGGAGTTGGTTTTATCATACCCATCAAACACAGGGGCCAGCCAAGCAGAAAGCCCTATGGGACATACAGGTGGCTCTGTAACCATGGCTGGGTGGGTTTAAACAGCTGGGGAAACCCCAAATCTTAGTGTTTGGGTTTTGTTTTTTTCATGGACTATTTCGCTCTTTCCCCTGCATGGCCCCCTTGGGTGAAGCTGTTCCTGGTAACCTGCTACTGGGTGTCTGTAAAGGGAAGGGCTGGGGCTGGAGCATTCACAGCAGCCCAGGCTTTACTGCCAGCAATACTCAGCCAGTGTCACAGACAGAAGTGTTTAAGGGAGCCGTGTCTGCGCTATACCTCTTTGAGACATAGCTTAGGAAGGGTGCAGGTGCTCACTCTACTGAAGCACCAAAAACTGGGGCCCCTCAGGGCTGGATGGGACTAAATCGGCAACTGCCATGCGCGACAAGGAAGCAGCATGTAAGCAATCCTAAGAATAGCATGTGATGCAATGCAGGGAAGCATGGACTTGGCGTGGCTCACAGTGCAAACACTGTGAGCATGTGGACAGCGTGCAGTGGTGTGTAAGGACACGTGCCAACCGCACACAAAGAAAAGCCTGCAAGCACCATGCAGCCACATACAAGAGAGCACACTCAAAGCAGGCCACCCTTCAGAGAACCACATGAGCTGCCTGCAGACATGCAGTGCCCTTCCACGTGCAAGAAAGCAGGTGAACAGTGTGTGAAGCAGCACACAAACAGTGTGTAACACTCCATGTGCAGTGTGCCATGCAGCCAACGTGCCAGAGCCACGGTGTGCTGCAAACCCTGTGTGAGGGAGCGTGCAAATGATGCTTTAAATTTAAAAGGGGAAAGAAATGCATAAATACAGATACTGACTGCGAGGGTGCTGAGGCGCTGGCACAGGGTGCCCAGAGGAGCTGTGGCTGCCCCATCCCTGGCAGTGTTCAAGGCCAGGTTGGCCACAGGGGCCTGGAGAAAGCTGCTCCAGTGGAACGGGTCCCTGCCCGTGGCAGGATGATGCCTGTGGAACTGGATGAGCTTTAAGGTCTCTTCCAACCCAAACCATTCCATGGTTCTAGACCTATTTATAAAGGAAGGAAACTGGAGGGACCACACCTCAACTCCTGTGTCAGTTCTGGGCCCCTCACTACAAACCAGACATTGAGGTGCTGGAGCAGGAGGAGCTCACAGCCGGTGCAGCCGAGTCCCTCAGTGCCCCACGGGTTAGTGATGTCTCGGTTGGGCTCCATGATCCCAAAGCTCTGCTCCAACCACGCCACCCGCGGCGCGCGCACGCGCATTGCCCCCCCCCCCCCCCCCCCCCCCCCCCCCCCCCCCCCCCCACCCCCCCCCCCCCCCCCCCCCCCCCCCCCCACCCCCCCCCCCCCCCCCCCCCCC
>NDXB01009964.1:23143-34188 GCA_002631895.1 Agapornis roseicollis
CCCCCCCCCCCCCCAGTACTTTTGATATTGTGTATTTTTAGTAGGTTTTTGGGTGCTACATGGTATTTGAACACATGCTGGCAGTGTGAAGCACTGCCCACACGCATTGGTTCACAGCATGTGGCTGTGACAGGGGTTTTGGTTTAAGCAAACTGTACTACAGGTCAGCCTGTACTACAGGTAAGAAGCTCAGTGCAAGCCCCTGAGGCTTGCTCTTAAGTTTATGTGCATTGTGTAACCTCAGAGATTTTTATCTAGATAATGTAGCAGAAACTTCAGCTTCTGGGAAAGGGGGAGGTTGGCACCCCTCAATAAAGAGGTTACTCAGACTTTTATCACAGCCCTTTTGGCTGCCAGCCTGGGTGACTGTTTCTGTAGCATCTGCTGCTTGTGGACAGTACTGGCTTAACAGCTGCCTTTGTAAGGTCTGAACAAGCTTATCTTCTACATGCTTAGTGAAAGTTGGTTGATTATTCTCCCCTATCGGGGTAGATGGACTGCTAAGGAGTTAAGACTTGAGAAAGGCACAGGCTTGGTGATAACATGTTGATGTATAAAACCTGTGGTTTAGGAACACCTCCCGGCCTCTTAATTGCTGAATTATCTTGTAGAATATCAAGGAACAGCTTGTGGGCTCCTCAGATGGATTTACACGAAAGTGTGACTGATGCATTGCAGAGCACTACAGACTTGAGCTGGGCTAGTCTTTTTACTTGTCACAAGTAAAGGTTAGTTTCTGGCTGGGAACAGTTTGCAGCTACCCTCCTCCTGGGGTTGGAAAACCCTCCCCACAAACATATGCCAGTAGGACCTGCTGGTTTTGAATGGGCTTGGGAGGGTAGATGACAGAAAGGAAGGCTGCCAACACGATGGAAGCTGATTACTAAGCATGTGGAAAAATATTGGTGTTTGCTTACTAGTGAGGTGAGCAGGGAACCTCCCTGGAACGCCTGCTGGAGCTGGCAGGGAGGAAGCTCTGGCAGCACATGGAGGTCAAGGGAGAGCAGCGGGAGTGTCGCCTGTTCTCTGCTGCTGAGGGGTCTGAAGTGAGTTCAAGTGGGTCTGGGAGCTGCAGAGGAGTGAGAGGAGGCAGTGGTGGGCGATGAAAAGGAGCCGTGTGGTAAACACGAGTGGCCGCCAAGTCAGATGATTGAGCAGGAGCACGAGAGCAGTCTGGAGGATACCAGGACACCAGCCCGGCCAAGGAATGGGATGATGAGTCAGGCAGGGGGAGAACAAGAGCAACTGGTTGAGGAAAAGCAGGATGTGGTTGGGAAATGGGGAGCTGGTAGGAATACTGTTGTGTGACAGGTTATTATTTGCTCTGGCATGCGGTCATCCTTAGCGTAGAGCATCAGAATGGGACAGAGACAACAAGGTGGGAATTTTTAATTTGCAAGTTTCACCTTGTTTGAGAATCAAGGCGAAACTGGATGTTGTGTGGCTTCAAGGGACTGCCTGTCCTGGATGCCAGGGAGACTGATGGTTCCTGCTCAGTAAGAGTTATAGCAGGAGATGCTGTTTCTCTTTGATTGATAGCATGGAAAGAGAGCTCTGTCTCACTGCCAGGTATATAAAGGAATCTTGAGTGAGTAGCTAGGAAGAGTGTATGTTACTAGTGGAAAGTACATGAGGAAGATCAAGCTGCAGAAGTCTCTCCTAGTAGGTACCCTGTCTAGGAACAGCTGTGGGATACAGCAAAGGCTCTTCACACTTTAGATGATGGATAGTGGAGAGGCACATGAAAATACAAGCAAACGGACTACAGATACAAGCCTAGCTTCAAGCATATTCATTTGTCAGAAGTCCCAGAGGTTTGAAGGGCATTGGCATCAAAACTCACAGTAAGAATAACCACTATTAAATGGTTCTTTATTCTGTAGTGGTTGCATTGATTATTAACAGGCATCTGGCTCTGGCAGGAAATACCAACATTTAGAAGTGTGTAACTTGTTCTGAGAGAGCTCTGTGTTTGTAGGAGATGTTCAGGTAATTTTACATGCTTAAAATTGACTTGAGAATTATGACTTCAGCCTTTGCTGTGGTGAAGAGGCCAGACTGGAGTGAAATGCAGCTGCATCCCAGATTATAATTACACTCTTAAACTGTAATCAGGTGTAAAGTTATGGGGCTAAAGGCTCAGTAGTGACACATTGCCTTATTAAAGCCTACTGATTTGTGACATTGTCCTGGAAGATTCTAGAGCTTTGTTCCAGCCTTGTGCTCTTCTGACACATTGTCTTAGGTTGGTTTTTATCCATTCCTTTAGACACAGAAAGCCGAAAGCAATTGACTGTGGGCACTTGAAAGTTTCAAGAAAGGGTGACGCAAAGATTACCACGTGTCCAGCTACAGTCAAGCTGATGTGACTTCAGGGCTGGATCTAGCAAGAGAGTGACGTGATGTTTAAGCAGTGTTTGTACTGCTCAGCGTTTGGAGCACTTGGGAGAGAAAGCCTGTAGGAAGCTTCAAGGAAGGAACATTTTGGGAGGGTTAAGGCAGCTGCAGATCATTGACTTGGTACAGTTTTGTTGTATTCAGTTCAGTTTGAACTAAAAAGCTTGGTGGGGAGGTTTAATTACCTCCCTGTTTAAGTGTTTGGTGTTAAATCTTTCCTCCCCATTATTCCCCTGGGATAAACAAAAATTACTTAATATGTCTGCAATACTTCTACTCCAGAAACACCCCAGCGGTTCACAGAGGCTAGTAGACAGCATGGTTTGTTATGAAATAAGTAACTCATATTTCCAGTTTATAGATGGAAGAAACAAGCTTGGGACTAGGCTTGTCCTCAAAGTGAGCGACCTGCATAAAACAGGACAAATACTGGGGGTTTTATTCCTTTGACTTGATCCATATTGCAACGTGATACTCTTTGGCTGCCTTAACTGCAGCTTGGGTTTATTAATTGAACCCAGGCTGCCCTCTCTCTGCTGGAGAACACTCTCTTGCAGCAGCACCACAACACTTTCCCCAAATGCTCTTAATCTGTTTGCCTTGGTGGAGATTCTGGCCTGTGTTCTCTCTGACTAATATTAAAATAGCTTCTGCTGCTAAGAACACAGTGCACAGCAGTGTGGTTCCTGCTGCTGACAACAGAGCTGGTTCGTACCTGGGAGCTCACAGAGCTGTGAGATGAGTCTGACCTCAGTGGTTTTTTGGAAGAGAACCACGTGTGGTTTTCTCTTGGCTTTTCTGTGTAATCCCTCCTTCTCCCTTCCTTGGCCAGCAAATCCCTTCTCCTGCCAACAGGAGCCAGTGGAATGTGCTGTTTGTTTACCTTCTCACTCTTTCATCCTACTAACCTTCCCACCCCTCAGCTGTAATCCTGACAGGCTTGGCTCAGCCCTGCAGCCTTCTGACAGAGCACTACTCACTGGAGTATTTCAGGAAAGGGATTGCTGCAAGAAGCTGTTGTGTCCAGACCCTGCTTAGTGGGGGTGAGGCCGTGGCATTCTGCAAGGCTGGCACCATCCTCTGCCTGTCTTTGTGTCCTGCCTGGCAGCTGCTTCCTTCACCATTGCTGGTACCATCGTGGTGTGCTTTTCCAGCATTCCCATGCATGTATTTTCCTTTCTGGGCTAATAAGCTAGGAGTACCCTCTTGTGGTTTCCCTACAGTATGAACTGCAGGAAAACTGCCAGTTATTCCCTCCCAACAATACTGGTATCTTCTAAACTGGTATTGCTATCCCAGACTGCAAAACTCCACTCTTCTGCCCCCTTCGACTAGTTCTTGCTCTGTATAAACACCTTAATAAGGTATTTATTATTTTTAAAGCCATCTGAAATTCCTGGATGAAGATGTTTGTACTGCTTAGGAGAAAACCCCACAGACTTGCTGTAGTTGATGTGGTTGCTAAAGGCAGAAGCATGTTTTCTGGACTTGTAATGTGCTGCCATCCCTGCCACAAGCCCTTAAAGGCCACTGTTTCCACAGGGGTTTATAATAATCCAAGTGAGGAAATCCTGTGTTTACAGCACTTATGAAAATTACAGTTTTTAGACTGTCTTTTCTTTGATCTATTCACATACTTTGTCTTATCTGACTTTAGCTGATTGGCAAGGACTATAAATCCTTAAGCAGGGACTGTCCTGCCTTCTGTTTAGCAGCTTGGACACTGTTGGGGCTTTCCTGGGTGGTTGCATGATATAGCTTGAGTTTTATGCTGTCCTGCTGGAAGACTTCATAGGGGCTCTGTGCCTGGGGAGGAAGCAGACTCACACTTCCTAGACACTTCTTACATTAACACTGCCCTAACACTTTGTAGCACCTCGTAGTTTACCCCACAGTTACATTGCTTTATACATCACCCACGCCTTGGATGGCTTTGGATGAGTCCAAGTGTAGTGCAGGTTGTGGCAGCTTGTTTTCTTTTTCATTTCCCCCTCTTCCTTTCTGTTCCTGCTCTATACTAAAGAAGAGGGTCTCAGCTGTCAGCCTGAGGAAAAGCACACCGGATACGTTTCTACACCAGCAATAACTGTGTCCCCAGCTGAATGGTTCAAAAAGCAGGGAACTTTCCCCCACCTCTGAGACACACCAGGATTCAGCACTGGGAGTTCAGGCATCAGCATGTGATGCCTGGGAGGAAATGAAGTGTAGGAGAAGAATGTCTGTTCATTTTTTGCTGTGTTTCTCTGACAGTCTAACATTTCCCCCCTCTACAGAACAACCTGCCCATCAGAGGAGCTGCTGGAGACTGTTCTGGAGCACATCTGATCGCTGCTGCCACAAGGCCCCAACCAGCCATCCACAATGTACTGCCTTCAGTGGTTGCTACCTGTCCTGCTCATACCCAAGCCCCTCAACCCAGCCTTGTGGTTTAGTCACTCAATGTTTATGGGTTTCTACCTGCTCAGTTTTCTCCTGGAACGGAAACCTTGCACAATTTGTGCCTTGGTCTTCCTGGCGGCTCTATTCCTCATCTGCTACAGCTGCTGGGGGAACTGCTTCTTGTATCACTGCACAGGATCCCAGTTGCCAGAATCAGCTCACGATCCCAGCATTGTGGGCACCTAGAAAACGACCATCTTCCAGTCTGCTGAGGGCTCTTGTTTTGCTTTTCAAAAGGGGTTAGGGCTAGGGAGGAGGGAGGGGGTGTTAGGCATGTGACTGGAGTAAAGACAGCCTGTTTCCTGTAACTGTGTGTGGACTGGAGTGGCAAATTCCTCCCACTCTGCCTGTGAAATTCGACTTGTTTACTGTGTGAACTCTGGCAGCACCACCTGCTTTTTTAGAAGCAGATATCTTCTTTTTCCCCCCCTCCTTCCCATATCACTGGGAAGGGACACCAGCTCCTCCTGACTGAGCACTGGTGCAGGACCGAAGTGCTGGCCTCTGCCCAGCTGCGTGCAGTGGTGCAGTTCTGTGTCACTCACTTGTCTGCGTTAGGCCATGGTGGTCTAACTCAGGGCTCTCAACCCTCTGATTCTGCTCAAGTAGCTGCAAGATTCTCTCCATCTTTGTGTGGAGCCAGTCTTCCCACCTTGCTGCTGCAGGGCAAGCTCAACAGCTCACAGATGCACTTGGCCAAAAGCTGCTGAAGCCAGAGGCAGTTGAGTCACCTCCTCCTGCTCAGCCTGCCAAAGAGATGCATGCACTGCCGAAGTGCTTTCTGAACTACTTATGCTCCAAGATCATAGCCTGAAAGCCTCAGTTATGCTGCTGCTTTTATAAAGCCTCACAGGTAGTAGAGACTGACTCTTTCCCTCCTTCTAGATTTCCAGGGTTTACCAAGGCTGTTGGGATGAATAACCAGTATGCTGCAAGATGCAGGGTTTTGAAAGCCACTGTGAACCTCACCCTGTAAAACTCATGCTAGTCCAGAAGGCCAGGCATGGGCAGGGCAGGAGAGGATCCCAAGGTGGAGCCATGGCTTGAAGCAGTAAAGTGCTTCAGCCATTTTCAGTGTTTTGGGGCCAGGGGTGACAGAAAGTGCTGGTGCCAGTGACTGGAGAAGGGAGGAGGCCTGAGGAGTGCCCAGTATCTCCACCTCCCCTGGCAGAAGACCATCAAGAAGCTGTGGTGGTGGTTGTGGTGGGTCAGTCCTACAGCCACAGCTGTGCAGAGCCCCATGCTGTGTGCATTGCTCTGTGCAGCTGTGGCTCCTGGGGAGCCCAGCCTGGAGCAGAGGTTTGTTTGTGAGAAGCCTTAGAGGGTAACACAAAACACTGTCTCTAAACTTTAAAGGTTTCCCTCCCCTTTGCCATCTGTTTGTCTTTACTTCAGCCTCATAGTGGAGAGCAGCAGAAGTGGCTGTTGCTATCCTGAGGAAGTTCAAGCTATGAGGTTGTGAAACTTCCAGAGTATTGTTTGTTCATTGCACAGCTGTTCAAAATGTTTAATAAAGCTTTATAAACTTTGGTCTATGGCCTCCTGCCCAGCATGATGCATTGGCTGCTCATTGCAAATGCCTTAGCACAGCAATCATGTGTCTCTATTGTTCTGTTCCCGGCACAGTAACCCCTCTCCAGCAAGAGGCAGAGCCTGTTTGCCTTGTAGCTCCTAGTACCAACTCTCCTTATTGACTGTTTAACCTGACCTGAGAGCCATGCTGGTGATTCTAAAACAGATTCATCTTGCACACAACACAGGAGGTAGCTTCTGGTTGTATCTCTGCGCTTAAGTGACACATCTCCCCTTGGCCTACTGCTTACCAAGTTAAACAGTTTAATTGCTGTGCTCTGGACACTGCTAATCTCCAGTGCCAGCTGAAAGAATGTTACCTACCCAGCACCTACACAGTGTGAGCCCGTCTCATGACACCACATTGTCCTGACCTATCCGCTGCTGTGGGCAGAGGCCCTGTGGGCACCCAGGAGCACCTTAGAGAGTTCGAGGGTGTAGGAGCTGTGCTGCCAGAGCTGAAACCAGCTGCTTCTACCTTTGCCCCAAAGCCCTGAAGACCGAGTCCAAGTTGGAAAGGGCTCAGGGTATATTAGTGTTTACATGCTTAAAAAACAAGCGTGTGCCACATCACCAAGAATAGAAGTGACAGCTCTGTCACCTGCCAGGCCGAGGGAAGTCCCAGTAGCTGTCATATCAACTGCAGTGTCAGTAACAAATAGAAGTGGGGAGGCTGTCTCATTTGCAAGCTTCAGTAAGACTCTGGTCTACACTGCGCAGCTTCAAAGTTTAATGCAAGCTAATGCAGTCAGTTCTTCAGAGTGTGTTTTGGGTGCTAACTAGCCAGCTTGCACTCTGCAGCAATTTAAATCCCAGCCAAGAAGCCAGACAGTCCTTTGGCTGAGAGCTTTGTGCACAGGGTTTAGGACAAGGCTGTGAGCTTTCTCTGAGACCCATCTGAGAGACAAAAGCACTTCAAAAGAGGGAGGCTGCCAGTGACGGGAGAGATCTGGGCAGATTGATGGGCAAGAAACCTCCTTTCTGCAGCCCTCTCACCCAAGTGTAGGTAAAGAGTACTCTTCGATACACACCCAGCTCTCCCAGCACATTGTGTTACCATCTTCAGTGCACTGAGATACCATCTTTGTTTTAAACATAGAAAATTAAAGCCACTTCATCATGGTCAGACAGGAAGCCTCAGGCAGAGTGAGGAACCCAACCAGGGCTCTCATCCCATGCTAATGCCCTGCTTGTCCTTCTGTATAAAGGACGATGAAAAACCAGCTGTTGACTGCAGAACAGGTCTAACTTGATGGCTTTTGGAAAGCAGCATCACAGTTGTCCTGTTTGTGCACTACAAACTGGGCTGAGCCCATACAGACGCAGCACTCGTGCTCTTGGGCAAGCATTTGCTGGCTGTGTGGAAGAAATGAGCTGTTCAGGAGAAATGAGGTGTTTTGCCTTTGCCTCTGCCAGAAAAGCAGTGGGGGGGCTCTGTCCCCCAGTGTCCTGGAGGCACTAAGGGGTCCCCTATATGGGGACCACACCGGTGGGCAGGCACTGCACTGCAGTAGCTACGTTAGTGGGTCAAAGCAGTGGGGTCTAAAACGCAACCATGTGCCAGGTTCCACTGAGTCTGGACACTGCCTGCAAGGGCTTTGGCACAGAGCGGGCCTCATCACCTGGCTGTATTATAAAATGTGTCCATCTGTCTGATATTCCCCAGATACAGACGCCTTAAGCTGATCCTTTGTCCTTTCATTTGAAGGAGAGATCATTTTCTTTTCTAGGTCACACAACAGATAAGTGGCACAGCAGGGTCAGGAAAGCAAAAACAAACCAAACCCAGGTTCAGATCCCTAGTAACAGACACAGCTTAGTGCAGGCAATGCTGGGCTCCTCACTGCAGCCCCAAGGTCTGGGGGCTTGTCACTCCCTCCTCACCACTTGTCAGGAGGAAGCAGCATCCCCAAGATGAACAACTTGGAAACCACAAAGCTTCCCATGGAGAAGGTTTAGCCATGACTGCCAGCCTGGTTTGGCGTTTGGAACCCTAGATCTGCAGGATATCCATGTCTCGGGGCTGGTGTTTGCAAGTCAAGCTCTCCAGCTCCAGCCTGCTCTCCTAGCATCTGCTGGTCCATCCCTGGATATTGCTAGGTGATTAGTGCCTCCTGTCTGGATGCTCTCCCTGAGACAAGCCGACAACATGGCCTTATTACTTAGCAGCAGAAAGAGGAGAAAGGGTGATGCCATCGAGGAGCTGTTTGGGTTGGAGGTACCCACCGTCCAGCGGTGCAGCCCTGCTGGCAATAGTGCCAGGATCTCACAGCCTCCAACCTCATCCCCTTGTGCTGGTCCAGCCAATGCTGCCAGCCAAGGAAGCCACAAACATCACTCAGGGCCACAAAGAGCCCTGCCCTGCCAGCCAGCATCCTTTGATCTTGATGGTTTCCTAGCCCTCAGCCACCATGGGAGGTAAGCTACACAGCAGGTAAGGACTTCAGCCCTTCCCCCTGGAGGCTGGAGATTAACTCCTGGCAGGAGGGTTTTGCTGCTCCTCTGAGCAAAGGTAAATCCTCTGGTAGGAGGGCAAGGGAGGACAGATGGCTCAGGTACCACCCAGACCTGCTGCTGAGGGGATGACCTGAGCGCCTGGCACGGGGGCTGTGAGCAGCCCTTCAACAAACACCACCCCGCTCCTGTCCCCAGAGACTGGGTCTGGGCTGTGAGAGGGACCCCAGAGCCACACCACAGCCCCAAGTTTTGCTCTGGGGGATCCTCAGCACATAGAGCACTTCAGGGCTGCCCCTTCCACACTCAGACATCCTCTGGGAGCCCGGATCAAGAGCCAGGACTTGATGGCATTGGGAAAAGTGAAGGGGATGTTCAAATCAAACAACTCGCCCTTGGCACTTTAGAAACCCATTGCCAGCACAAACTGCCCAGCACAGGACCTCCACCACCTCAGCAGACCTAGGGGTAGCCACAGCCCCCACCCTAACACCCAAATCCTCTCCCAAGCATGAAGCAAACAGCAAGATTAAGTCCATTAAAGGAGGCATGTGGTGTAATCCCCAGGCACATCTGCCCGGCTCAGGCTGGGGACACCTGGTGGGGGCTCCTGCTGGTCCAAGCAGATCCCAACCAGCAATTCCCACCTCACATCTCCTGGACCAGCAAGTTTCTGCCCCTCCAGATAATGTCACCCCCTTCCCATACTGCTTCACAGGGATGGCTTCTGCAGAGAGCTTAGGAGTAGAGAGGGACATCCCCATGTCCATGGCACAAGAGCCACCAAGCACAGCCAGGGTACTGCCAATTGCCCTGACTGTTTTTAAGATGCCTCAGCTATCACTGAGGCTGAGGAACAGACATGGAGCAAAGGGGACAACTAGAACAGGAAGCAAGTGGTGCCTTAGGCAGTGCTTGGAAATACTGAATCCATCCCCCTCATCCCTTGGCCATGACCCACCAGAGACACTCACACTGCCCCAGGGCTCAGGCTGGACTGCAACCCCCTACCCTCTCCACAGCATCCCTGCCTCTTCCTCCTCCTCTGCACATCCTCTCCGTGGCTGCCCTGGTCCCCAGCAGCAATGCCAAAGGTGTAAAACCAAGAGCTGGAGCCAACTTCCCTCCCACCCCTGCCCACACATCGCACACACATAATCCCTCGGTTACTCAGATGCTTTAGAGAGAAGCAAACCATAAAGCATGAAACATTTAAGGTGATAAGACTGAAGCCACTTACCAGCTTGAGGAGGGGGAAGGAGCAGCCAGACCTAGAGGTTTGGAGGACTAAAACCACCCTGGGTCGTGGCAGAGAAGGAGCAGCATCAGCCACCACCCTGCTTTCAGGGTGGCTGCTCCCCCCACACTGTGCTATATATCAATTACTTAATCACAGACTGAGGGATCCCAATCAGCTCCTAATTACCCTGCCAAAGCAGGCCTGCTCCTTGTAGTTGCTGATGAAGCAGATTGTGCTGATGGGAAGGATGCCCTTCATCCTGGCCCCCCAAGCCCAGCTGATGGGGGTTGGCAACCAGGCCTGCTGCCTGCTATCACCCTGTCACCCACAGTCCTGTGGGACCGTGGGCAGGAAGCCGGGTGTCCCAGCATACAGAGTCTGGGAAGCATCTATGGGTCCCTCGTGGCTAATGCTATGTGCTGATGGTGTGTGCTCACAGCATCGGTGCTGCAGCTGGGATCCCACCAGTGATGCAGGCTGGCTCAGCTCTGAATACACTGACTCCGTTCTGTCCGCACTGGAGCAGTCCAGGAGCTGTCCCTGTCCCTCAGAGCAAGAGGGATGCAAGGGATAAGGCTCCTCTTGCAGGAGCAGGCATTGGGGCTTTGCCGGACCACGAGCCCACGTGGGCAGATGGGAATGGCTCCAGCAGCACAGGAGGGACACCAGATCCCAGAATCATTGGCCAGAAGAACCATTGGAAGCCGCAGGAGCCACACACGGGGACTGCACATGCTCCGAGAGCCACCAGCTCCCCTCACAGGGATGCTGAGACGTCCTCTCATACATGAGCTCCGCTTTCTTGCTGTGTGTGTGAGGTCTGTTTGTATTTAATCATCAAACTGCAAAGTATTCACATCTCCACCCCCCCAAAGCTGGGCCTTTTTAGAGGGGATTTTTTCCAAAATTTTATTATTATCCAAAAAAAAAAAAAAAAAAAAAA
>NDXB01009964.1:34390-50354 GCA_002631895.1 Agapornis roseicollis
GGCTGGGGGGGGGGTGTGTGTGTGGAGGGGGGAGCTGGGGAGAGAGACACAGACCCACATGTTCTCTGCATAGTCGGTTGGAGAGCTTACAAAACACTGCTTAAAAAACTGCTGTCAGCAGAGGAGGGTAACTTGTAGGGCATTCCTGACCCCGGGAAGCCAAGGAGCAGCCGCACTTTGGGGCTCCCCTCTGGGCTTCATTGGCTAAAAAAAAAGGAAGTGTCAAACAATGGTGATGGAGCAGAGGCCCTCAGTCCCTGGAGCCTCTGGGTCTTGCCGGCTGCAGCGGTGAGTCTGGAGATGCTGGGTCCCACGGAAGCATGGATGGACACACGGGCATGCAGACACAGCCCCAGCCAGGACCACTCTGCAGTCTTCGACCCCAGCACGTCTCCTTCATCAGAGGTTGCCAAAAGCCATGGGGAATTAAACCAGCCTGGGGTGCTCCTTGCGCCAAGGCTGCGCTCCTGCTCTGTCACTTGCTGGGAAGAGCCAGAGAATGAAACCACCGGGTTCAGCCTGCTCCCATCCTGCTGCGCGTGTGCAAGACCCCATACGTGCTGCAGACAACCAAAGGCCAAACTGAACATGTGCGTTTGCCTTCTCTCTCCCCAGCTTTTGGGTCAAATCTGGCTTCTGCACGTTGGTTTTAAGGGGTTTCTCCTGGTGATGGGGATTTTGTGTCACTCAGGCAGAACTATGGCACAGCCACCCCTTGGGATGGGGTTTCTCTGGCAGCGCTGATGGGGATGCAGCAGCCACCTGTCCCGGGGATGCAAACATGGAAAGACCAAGAACATCTTGATTTGGAGGGTCCCTGCTCAAATGCAGGCACCGCAAACCTGTAAGGAAGTGCGGGGAGAAAAGGCTCCAGGTCCTCAAATGATTAAAACCCAATAATCCATTAAACCAGTCACTGCTCTCCAAGCCAGCAGGATCTCTCCATCCTGCCGCAGAGTCTGTTCAAGCTGATTTTGATGGTTTTACTCATTAAAAAGGAGCCACCAACCAACCCAACGAGCACTTTGGTTCATAAATAAGCGGCCAGTGAGTTGTGGGAGCAGTAGTCTGCCTGGGCCCTGCTCTGGTGCAAGTTTGGGAGTTGGTTTTGGTCACCCCCATGCCCATGCTCAGCTCTCACCCGGCTTTCGTGGGACACTGGCACTGCAGCAAGGGCTGGTGAGAGGTGGTTTGGGATTTGCTGCCTGCAAGGAGGCTGTGCTGGGGGAATCCTCATCCCATGAGTAATGGGGAGGCAAAGAAAGCCCAAGGACCAAGAGGTAGGTAAAGCTGCTGGCTTCCCTTCCCGGGTCCTTCACACTGGTGCGTGCCATCACCTCCTCCAGTCCCCATCCCACCCCTGGTGCAGCAGAGCATCCAAACAGCCCCCAGCCTGTTTCTGAGCCAGGCCACCCAGGACCTAAGAGGTGACGGAGCGAAGCCTTGTGAGTTGCCATGGCGAAGGGTTTCTAGCTGGGAACAGCCATAGGAGAGGGGAAGAAGCAACACATGCAACGAAGTCAATGTCTGGGAGGGTGCAGGGGCCGCTCAGGGACTATGTACAAGCAGGTGCTGGACAGAAGAGTGCAGGGGCAGGTGCCACCCCACCGGGGTTCAGCCCCATGGGATGTGTGTGGGGGCAAAACTGAGCATGGCGAGCCACCCACCACTGAAACAGGGCTGAGGCCTTTGGGAACAAGCAGGGGGGAGATGAGGATGCAAATGGCGCAGCACAGCATTCCCCAGGACCCTTCTCCGGGATGGCAGCCCACGGCTGTGGATGCTCCCACTGCATAGGGACTGCAGCCTGGTGGTTGAGATGTGAGGGGTAGAGGGAAGGCAGCTAAAAACATACAGGGTGGACAAAAGCATCTGTGAAAGATGAGCGTTTCCCCAGAACACTCACACACCCTGAAGAGCCACACGTGCCATGCACCCCTGCCTATGGTGGCACTGGATTTGGTGGCAGGGCCAGCCCAAGGGATGCTGCTGGTGGCAGAGCTGGGGAGGGCGGCTGGGGGGGCTGTGGTGAACTTCCCAGGGGTGGCTGGAAGACCAGGAATGCTCCGTGGGATAAAGTGCCGCTGGGGTGACAGGGCTGGGCGAGGGCTCTGCTGGCAACCCTCAGTGCTGCTCCAATGTGAAACAGACAGGTCCCTTGGGAGAGCAGATGCAGCTGGAAGATGTGAACATGCACCTGGATGCTCCCATGGGATGGTGCTGGTCACTGGAGACATGAGCAGCCACATCTCATGCTCCCAGTGCAAGGGGGATGCCCGAGGAACAGGGACCATCAACGTTCTGCTGCCACCCAACACCAGTGCATCACCCCATCCAAACAAGGTTGTGCCTTCCCCATGGTGAAATGTCCCTGCCAGTGCCCTCAGGAGAGCCAGAGCCAAGGATGGGGATGCTGGGATAGGTGAAGGGGCAGGGAGATTTGTGCTGATTTAAAAAGGGGGTGCAAGAGATCAGGGCCATGTGTCCAAGGTGGGGTGATGCTGTCCCCCTGTTCCCCCAGGCTCACCCCAGAGCTGCTGGGGACGGAAAAGGTCTCCCAGAAGCCAAGTTTCTCATCAAGAGATGCTCCGCTCGCCCTCCGAGCCGGCTCTGCCGGCACCCACAGGCTCCTCTCACCAGCGGGACGGCGCCGCTCCATTAAACACGGGCCAGAAGTCTTAATGAGTGATGGGGACACCCAGAACCTCCTCTGGCCGCATCCGGACACGATGCCCCATCCCGCCTCAGGGCTGCTCCACAAAAACCAGCCCCTTGCTGGGGAGGCCAGCCCCTGGCACCCCACAGCGAGGATGGCAGCGTCCCTGGTGCCAGGAGGAGCTCCAGGTCTATAGGTTCTCGCCAGGCTGGTACTGGGGCTCTGTCGAGGTGAAGTAGTCTTCCAGGAAAGCCTGCAGGTACTCGAAGGTGGGTCGCTCCTCCGGGTCCTTCCGCCAGCACTGGCACATGAGGTCATGCAGGGACTCGGGGCACTCGGGCGGGCAGGGCATGCGGTACCCCCGCTCTACCTGGTCCAGCACCTCCCGGTTCACCATCCCTGCGTGCAGCCAGGGGAGATAGGGCATTGATTAGAGCCAGGCCAGAACCTGCACCACAACTTTCCCAGAGGGCATTATGCTGGAATGAGCCTTATGGGAAAACCCTGGTGACCCCCAGCCCAACAGTGCTCATCCCTGCCAGCCCATCACCTTGCTTGGGGATTACAGTGGGTCCAGGGTGGCTGTGGCCCTGCTCACCCTGCCCCAGCAGAGCAGGATGTGACCTGGGAAGGAGCAGCTCACCCCAGAGCCCACCATTCCTGCCCAAAGTGCAGGAGTTTGCTCCTCTGCAAAGATGGCTCTGGGGCCACCGAGTGCAGGGGGCAAGCGCTGGGGCACTGCAATGGGGATGGGATTTCAGCTGCCAGCTCTCACCTGGGTATGGCACTCTGCCCTTGGTTGTCAGCTCAGTCAAGAGGATGCCAAAGGACCAGACATCCGACTTGATGGTAAACCTGCCATACAGTGCAGCTTCAGGGGCTGTCCACTTGATGGGGAACTTGGCACCTGCAGGAGAGGCAGGGTGAGGGGCTGCAACCAGGGCCATGGGTTGTGTTGAGACCAGTGCTGGTGCTGGTACCCCCGGGGAGCGCTGGGCACGCACCTTGCCGAGCAGTGTACTCATTGTCCTCGATGAGCCGGGCCAAGCCGAAGTCGGCCACTTTGCACACCAGGTTCTCCCCCACGAGGATGTTGGCTGCCCGCAGGTCCCGGTGGACATAGTTCATCCTCTCCACATAGGCCATGCCGGATGCGATCTGTGGGGACCAACACATGGGGCACCGAGGCTGGCGGGTGACACGAGGGTCCCTGGGGAGCACTCAGCACTGCCGAGGGGAACAGCTCTGCAGCAGGACCCCTCCTCAGGTGTGGGAACAACCGGTTGCTCCAGAAATCCCACACAGATACAGGT
Organism: Agapornis roseicollis; assembly: GCA_002631895.1. Classification (NCBI taxonomy): domain Eukaryota; kingdom Metazoa; phylum Chordata; class Aves; order Psittaciformes; family Psittacidae; genus Agapornis; species Agapornis roseicollis. The sequence goes on from NDXB01009964.1 coordinate 38,360, forward strand.
TTGCAGCAACAGGAACAGGCAAATGATGATCCCTGCCTGCAGCCTGGCTCTGGGCTGAGCACTCACTGGGGATGGCAGAAACCCCCTCAGGGAGGCTTCAGAGAACCTCACCACCCAACAGGGCATAGCCCCAGCAGCCCAGCAAGGTGCTTGGGCAGCCAATGCCTTTGGAAGGGGATGCAGGAGGCCTGGGGATGCACAAACCCACCTGAGCTGCCATATCCACGAGCTGGGGCAGCCGCAGGTACTTGCCCATCTCACCCTTCAGGAAGTCCAGGAGGCTCCCTGCGAGGAAGACCACAGTCACAGCAGTCCAGAGGAGCGGAGGACCTCAGCCTCCCCAGCATCCCTCCTGTGCTCACCCTTGCTCATGTACTCAGTGACAATGTAAATGGGCTCCTCTGAAACCACAGCGTAGAGCTGAACCAGCTTCTCATGCCGGAGCTTCTTCATGACCTGGGCTTCCTGCAGGAAGGCCTCCGGGGACATGGTGCCAGGCTTCAGCGTCTTGATCGCCACCCGGGTGGTGCCATTCCAGGTCCCTGTGGCACAGGACACGCTGCTCAGGACACGTGTATGGGGCAGGGGGCCCATTCCTTGCCTGCTCCCCCACCCCACTGCAGGCTCTGGGCACCTGGGGAGAGGATGCGGGTGGTAACACAGGGACAGTGGGGTGGGAATGGTCCTTACCCATCCACACCTCTCCAAAGCAGCCCTGTCCCAGCTTGACCTCCAGCCGCAGCGATTCCCGGGGGATTTCCCAGGCATCCTTGGCAAGGCCTTGGGTCTGGGGCTTGGAAGTGGGGCAGACATTGGTGAGACGATGGCACAAGCCGTCAGCATGTTCTAGCACAGGAGGGGACAACACCAGGGTGACACTTGGGCATTTAGGCACATGACATCTTTACCCCACATCTTCCCTGTGAAGCACTGCAAAGACCCCGTACCCAAACCCTCACCTCTTCCCTAAAACCCAACCAGCTTTTCACCAGCATCCCCCTCAACTGGTTTGGGGTCCCCTAACCCCATACTGGCTTCCCAGCAGCACCTATCCTGCAGTGAGGGCAGGCACAGCACCCAGGGTGTCCCCCAGACCCCATGGGGACCCCAAGTGACTACCCACTGGAGTAATAGGCCACGAGCTGCTGCAGGCTGTTGAACTGGGTGCGGGAGGTGATGTAGAAGCCGCCGCTGTCCAGCTTGCGGATCTTGTAGTGCTTCACGTTGAGCCCCTTGGCGTTGTCGAAGTCAGAGACAGAGAGGCAATAGGCACCTGTGGGCAAGACCGAGGGGCTGGGGGGATGCACCGCAGGTGGGTGCCCCCCATGGGGTGGGTGCAGGGGGGCAGGACCGGCGTGCAGGCTGCTGCTTCCCCCTGAAAGCAGAGGATGGGGAGCAGCTCCTCATGCCAGGGAGGGGTGGCACGTATCCCGGTTACAGCCACACCGTGTAACCACAACCTTCCCCCTGCACAGCAGCTCTGCCAAGCCTTGCCCCCAGGCAGGCTGGCACAGAGATGAGGGTCTCCTGGAGACAGCCCACTGCAGAAGGAGGTGGCTGAGGGGTCAGTCATTTGGGCACAGGTGATCCCCACTGCTGCCCCAGCATCCCCATGGGCCGTGCTAACAAGAGGCATCGTCCCTTCCAGCCCCCTCAGGTCCCTCTCCCCAGTGCACAGCACCAGGGATGCTTCCTCCACAAGGAATGCTGCTCTTGGCTGGGACCCAGTACTAGAGGAGCCAGCACACAGGGATGGAGCGTGTCCCCCATGCTGGCACCAAGGAAGAGACCCCACTGGGTTTGCGGTTGCCCAGCAGGAGGGTGAGGAGCTCCCATGGCACAGGGATGGACGTGGCTCTGACAGCAATGAGGGGACACAGAAGCAGGGGACAGGAGCAGGTTGGAGGCAGCTGCTGACCCACAACCCCAGCATCTCAGAGCAGAGCCAAGGGGCTGAGGGACCCAACTCCCTCCTCCACAGATCCCACCATTGGCATCACTTTGGCAGCTTGTCCCTCCTCTGGCCACAGGAGAGCAACGCTGCACTCCACAAGTAATGGAAAGGAAGATTGATGTGCTGCTTGAATGAGCTGTTTCCACCAGGATAAAATAAACAGTGGCAAGCTCAAGGCATCAAAACAGAGAGGAACATCAAGGAGCTTTCCTCAAAGGTGCCTTTTGGAGGCAAACTAAACCACATCTGCAGGGAAGAAACAGCATCGTCAGGCAGCCGAACCATGAAGATCACAACTTGCACTTTTGGGGAACAGAAAACAGCAGTGAGGAATCATTAGACTTGAAAGAAGGAGCTAAAGATTCAGCAGTACCTCTGCCTGGCTGCCCAGGAAGCACATACCCAAGGCTTTGCCACTGGGGACTAGGAAAAACCCAAACCACCTCCTAAACCCCACAATAAACAAACCCCACCACAAAACCCCACCAAAGGACAGCAGAAAAGAGCATCCTGCCTGCTGGTCCTGGCTACAAGGTTCAACTCTTTCCTCCTCCTCCCTCTCCGTGAGCTTCAGACCTGGCATTATGCAGTGGCCGAGGGGAGCGGGGTCTCTGTGAGGTGCCCCCATCCCCTGCAGAGGGGTTCCCCGGGCTGGTCCTGCCCATCCCCGCTCACCTTTCGTGGTCTCGCTCTCCCGCACCAGGAAGGTCCCTCGGGGGTTCTCGGGGTTCAGCAGCAGCCGCTCGGACTCACGGCGTGTGATCTTCCCAAAGTACCACCTGCGGGAAGGGAGCAAGGCAACGGCTCAGCCCCGCCATCGCCCGCCTGCCCATCCATCGCTGCCCAACAGCAGGCTCAGCACTGGCCTCCCCGCTGCGCACTGCAGACACCACAGGCTGTGTCTCTGGGCTGGGGCTATGGGTACCGTGGTGTAACCATGGGGGGACCATACTGGGGTGCACCATGCCCACACACAGCATCAACCAAGGAACAACCTGCACTGCACAGCATGGAACGCCTCAACTCCAAAAGCCTGCCCAAAGGAGGGGCTCCAAGGGCCCCTGAAGCCCCTGAGCTCTTGCTGGGGGCATGGCATGCTGCTGCCTGGGGGTGGGTGAGGGTGCTGAGATGCTGGCACAGGGTGCCCAGAGAAGCTGTGGCTGCCCCATCCCTGGCAGTGCTCAAGGCCAGGTTGGACACAGGGGCTTGGAGCAAGCTGCTCCAGTGGAAAGGGTCCCTGCCCATGGGTTGGAACTGGATGAGCTTTAAGGTCCCTTCCAACACAAATCAATGTGGGATTCTATGACATAGGTGTCACCTGCTCTGGGACTTACAACCCCTGCCTCCTCTCCCTGTGTGACAGTCACCTCTGTTCCCAGCCTGATCTGCACAGGCAGCATCCTCACACACAGATGTGTGCCCATGCAGAAGGCTAAAAACCAGACCAAAAGCATAACAGGTCCACCATGGCCTCTGCCATGCCACTGCTCATCCCTTCACCGCACAAGCTCACCGCACCTCTGCGCTATGGGCCTTAAAGAAAGGCTGGAAAACATTTAAGGGGCTTGCAAATTCAAAGCAGGTTAAAATAACACAAAGGAAGAACCCAGGAGAGGGGCAGGGGCAGGAGGAGCGCTCAGGGTGCGTTTGCTGTCGCTTGCTTTAAACTGTCTAAAAGATGGCAATTACTCTTCAGCCTGGATGGAGTCTGAGGGCGCGACATAGTTACTGGGGATGTAGCCCGTCTGTCCTGTAGTGAGGGAATGAGCCAGCCACCAGTCACCTTCCCTGCAAGAGAACCAAAACACACTCAGTGTGAAGCCAGGAGCCACCCTGGCAAGCCCCACTGCCCCCAGACCCTGGCCAGTAAAGCTCCTCCTGCCAGCCTCTGCCTGTGGCTCCATGTGGACAGGATCTTGGTATTGGGGCCATCCATCCACATATGGGATGCTTTAAACTTAAATTGGGCAGTCAGAGCCAAAATACCTCTGAAGCCACCTGAATGCCAACAGGGTCTGGCTGGAAGTTGAGAAGCATTGGGGATCCAAGGTAGCAACAGGCAAGGGGAGGAAGGGGCAATGGGAAAAAGCAACAGAATGATGGCAGTGGTTAAAAAGAGCACCAGGAAACCCCAAGTTTGTTAAACACAGGCTGCGGAAAAGCCAGAGATGGGGCAGAGAGTTGAGACCTGCCCTGCAGTGATGCCCAGTGCGGATGCAGTGAGCTCCATCCAGCTCATGTCCTGCTGGGACAGGCCCCCTGCATGGCTGCAGCCCCTGACCATGAGCTGCACTTGCACAGCCACGAGTGCAGCTCACACAGAGCCATGCCCTCCACTGTGCTTGTCCTGAGCACAGCTCTGCCCTGCAGGAGCCCCTCTGCCATCCCCAGCACCCGGGGCTGACCCATCCTCCCTCCTGCCCCAGGCATGTCCCCAGGAGCTGGCAGCGTGCAGGAGCCTTCCTCCTCCCTGCAGGTTCCTGCACAGGACAGGGCAGGAAAGGACAATAAATAAAGAACAACAGGACAGCAGGAGGTGGCTTCCCCTTCCCCACAGCCAGCAGAGCTTCCTCCCACCACCTGCATCTGCTCCCCCATCAAAGACAGAGTCAATTTATCCCGATCAGGAGCGAGACGAGGCTACAGGAAAACTGCATTCATGGGAACAGCACCACAAGGACGCAAGAACTTGGCAGCATGACATCCACAAACACTCCACAGAAAAGCCTTCATAACCTCTATCACCACTAAAACACTCAGCAAATCCCACATCCAGACTCATCCCCAACTCCTGCAGGTGTGTAAACCTCCATCCTTGCTCCAGACACGGCAGCAGCTTGGGACTTTTGCTTGTCCCAGCTAAACCAGTGATGCTTCAGAGTGGATGGGAGGAGCTGGATACAGCCCCCACCTCCCTGTGATGGCATCAAGGGAGGGAAAGTGGGAACCCTCTGGGCATCATCTCCCACCCAGAGACCTGGGCTCTGTGGCCATCCCAGAGCCTACCCCCAGCCTTACAGTAGCCCCAGGTGGTGTTTTAGCTTCTTCAGCCCCAGCACATCTCATGGCAGGCAGTTTGGGCTCCCCAGCCAGAGCTGCTGCCTCTTTCCTGAGGTAGCTCCAAAGGGGAGAGGAGGCTGCTTGCGCTCCTTTCCCACGGGACCACAGAAAACAGCTTTTGCCTTGTGGCTTTATTCCAGCTCGGCTGCAGGCTGGGAATTCAGCAAACACAAACAATTCCAAAAATGTCTCAGCAGGGAAAAAAAATAAATCATCCTCATCCTCATCATCATCAAAACAAAGCATTTCAACAAATCCCTGCACAATCTTACCCAAAACACCCCAGCACATCCCTGCTGGCTGCCAGCTCGCTGGGAGGAGACCTCCTTCCATTGGAAATGGTACCATGAGAGCCCTTCTGCCCAGGGCAGGTGCATGGATTCAGCCCATCCAGGAGGCTGAGTGAGGGTCACTGCAGACAGCCTGAGCTCTGCTGGATTGCTGCAGTGACACAGAGGCTTCTCCTCTTCCTCTGCACAACCCCAGCCCTCTCAGAGCATCCAAAACCTGCAGCCTCCCTGCAAAGCTGCTGGTGCCCAGTCATGGCCATGGGCTCCTGCAGCCCTTCCCAGGCTGACCCCAAGCACTCTCCCACACCCCCAGGGCACCCACTGTGCCTCATGGAGCCCGGAGGAAGGGGACATCCATCCCATGCCTGCTTTTTGCTGTCCCCAAAGCATAGCAGCTGGAGCAGCTCCCAGACCATCCCCAGGCACTCCATGAGAGGAGACATTAACCCCTGTGAGCACTGCAGCAACCGCACAGCTTCCTGCACCACCTCTCTGCCTGCGGACATCCCACCCACACAGCCATAGCAGACACCAGGAAGGTCAGCAACCACATCTGCACTTCCACTGGTGGGCTGCATTGCCAAAGAGAGCCCTTTTGCTCCCCAGAACCCATTACACCCCGACCCTTCCCTCCGACTGAGCCTTTGACAAACAGTAGCAGAGAAAAAAGAAGGATGGAAACACTATAAGTGGTATAAGGAATAAAGAAAAGACACTCCTAAATGGGCCCATTCTGGATGCCCAGTGGGCAGAGCTCACAGCCCAGACCAGAACCCAAGCCTGGGGCTAACACACTGCTGAGCTGTGAAAGCAAGACCCACCAATCCCCCAAAATCCAGGCTTTTCTTGACGCGTTGAAGCCCTGAACATCCTGGATTTCATAGATTAAATGAATCACCATTAATAAACAGCATTGGAACAAGGAGAACAAGGATCAGACTGAAAACATGCTTGTGCAACACTGCCCAACCACTGCAGCAGAAGTATCACGCCCGGGATGTTCCCTTGTCTTTCCACCCTTTGACCATGCAGAGCTGTTCTGGGTGCCCAGGCTGGGAGGAAGCAGTGGAGGGGCCAGCAGGAGCTGCAGATCCCATAGACCAGACACTGGCTCCTCCTGGCAGGCACCAGACTGTGTATGCCATGTGTCAGGACTGAGCACACATGGGTTTAATACAGGATCAGGTTTGGGGCATCTTCCAGCCCTGCTCTACGAAGCAAGTGATGGGTGTGTTGCTACAACCAGGATGGAGAGCAAACAAGCGGGAGCCAGATCCCTAAGGAAGCGTTTGAGTCCCCTGAGCCACTCACAAAAAATCAAAGTAACATTTAAAAATGCACAAATAAGAGCAAAAAAGGGCCAGGAAGGAGCAGAGCCAACTGGAAAGGGACTGCAGTGGGGAGCCAGGCACAGACAAGGAAAGCAGAGGGTGCAGAGCTCCTGGAAACAGTGCTGGATAGAGCAGCTCCCTGGCACAGGAAGGGGCTCCCTGCTCTGCCCCATCACTCAGGAGGTCAAACCCAACCGACCACAAAACCATTGGGCAACCATCTCCTCCCAGCCCCGTTCCACCCAACCTTCCCCTATGGGCAGCAAAAAGGCTTTTGGTGTTTGAGATTGCTAACAATAATAACAGTAATAATCTGCAATACACACCTGACATCCACTTTTCTCCTAAACGACAGCATGGCACAGAGGAGAGAAAAGAGAGTCAGGAGAGAGGCTGAGATCAAAGACACCGTGCATGCACAGGGGAAAGCACCCACAAAGCTGAGAAGTGTCCAAGCAAAGGAGAGGGAGCAGAGCACTGATGGGGACAGGGGACCCACGGGGACACAGCTCTGCATTGGAGGGCCAGCAAGCAGAGGAGGTGGCTTGGTGACAAGGCTGCAAGGCAACAGTGACCAGCAGCAGGGCTGGGGGGACACGGGGGCAGGTGAATGATCGCCTCCAGCACCAGCATCCTCGGACAAGTCACCGTGGCCGTGTGAGTTTTGGCACATCCCTCTTTGAGCACCAATCCCGGGGGAGAGCTGGGCCTGGGCTCGGGGCTCCGCAGCAGGGAGGAAGGTGGCAGCTCATCCCCGCGGGCTCGGCTGCAGGACAGACAGGGACACTCACGTGTTGTTGACGATCTGCAGGCGCTCTCCCTTCTTGAAGGACAAATCCGTTTCGGTCCGGGACTCGTAGTCATAGAGGGCCACGAAGGTGGTGACTCCACCTGCGACACAGAGCACTCAGGACGGGCTCAGCCACCGGACCCTCCTCTCCCACCAGCCAGTAAGACACAGACCTGCTCCCCCTCCCGCCCAGAAGCCGGAGACCCCATCATCACGAGGAGAACCTGGAACCAAACCCACAAAGACCCAACCCAGACCCCCCGCACCGTGCCCAGCCCCAGCCCACACCAACCCGCCAGCGCCCCGGCACGCTGCGGCGACGTGACCGTGTCCGAGGTGTTGAAGCCTCCAAAGAGCTTGGACTCAGCAGCCATGGTCCCAAAGGAGCGGCTGGGGGTGCGATGGGCATCGGGAGCAGCCGCCTTGCTGGGGGTCTGTGACGCTGGGTAGCCCCCATGGTGGGTGTTGTCGGTGGGCTCCAGGCTGCGCCGGCGCTGGCTGGGGTCTTTGGGCTTGCTCTTGCTGCTCCCCATGGTCCTGGGCTGGAGGAGACAGACATGCAGAGCACTATTATTATTGCTGTTGTTATTATCATTATTACTTACTACTAAGAAGTTGCTTCCCAGGACTTGTGTGACAGACACTTGCCCACGAGGAAACAAAACAACCTCTGGAGTCTGTTCAAGCACCAGCTGCCAGGCAGTCTGGCTATCCTGCCCTTGCCCTGGGATAGCATTGCTCCTCATTAACACCAAGCCACCTCCTGCATGGCCACAACAGCCAGGAAAACACTGGGAGCGGAGAGGGAAGCATGCTTAGCTGTGGGAATGTGGAGGGAGGATGCTGAGTATGGAGCATGGACTGGTGTTTGGGAGCATGGCTGCTCCAGGGCCAGGTACCCGCCATGGGTACTCAGCATCCCATACAGCCACCCTTCCTCCTACATGAGGGCTTCTACCAGGGCACAGAGAGGAGAAGACAAAACCCAGGCAAATATTTATGAGTTTGGATTACTCCAACTGCAGATATTTGGAGAACCCATAGCTGTATCACTCTGCTTGCTCAGGATGGGGATTTAAATGCTGAGGATGTCCCTGTGAAGTCCAAACCGTGAAGCAAATGGGATAAAAGTTGAAATCAGGAGCAGTTTCAGGCAGTTAGCAGCTGGGGTCTTGTCTTTATATATAGACATGCCTTCCTTTCCACTCAAGATCATGCTCTATAAATACCTTCAAGGTAACGACATAAATGAAGGAAGGGAATTATTTGCAGTCTCCAAAGATGGCAGGATACCCAGCAGTGTCCTGAAGCTATGGAAGGAAATATTTATGCCACATCACGCATGGCAGGGGGGAAAAGGGGGGTGGAGACAACCAAGGAGGAAAATATCTCCGATAAGAACAAACAAGCAGGGAAGGAATGGAGGAGGCAGCCGCTGCCCGCGGGGTGCAGGCCTGGATGCAGCCACCCGTGAGGCTTTGCCAAGGGCTCAGCCTCACCCAACAGATGGGTTTTCTAAGCCAGCTTTTGACAGAGGCTCGGGTTGAGCCCCCATGAGTGGGGCCGGGGCCACGGGGCAGCTCCAGCAGCCTCCACAGCCCCGGCAGCAATGGGGCAAAGCCCCCCAGTTCCTGCTGTGGGGAAGCTTAGGGGTGCCAGGCACAACCTCTGCTCCCCTCCCAGCTCGCCTCCCCATGGCGAGGGCTTTGCCTGGCAATCAGGGCTTATATCCCAAAGGACCCAACTTCCATGTGCTGTTTTCCAGCTCCCAAATTGCACAAGGGACCAGCAGCATTCCCTGTCCTGCTTCCACACAGGTTTGCTTCACCTGCAACCACGCTGGTGGTTGGGATCAGACCTTGCCAAGGTTTGGGAATCAGAACAAAGTGATTTTTCGGGTTGGGTATGGCTACAGCAGCCACTCCAATGCGGAGCAGAGCTGTCCTTCCTCTTATGCACGCAGGCAACAAGGAGGGACCAATGCCTCTATCTGCCATGGGACATGGCCCACGCGTATCTGTGCCGGCCTCTGGGGGCCTCAGAGCAAAGGGAAAGTCAAACATAAGCTTTATGCTTGCAAATCATCACTACCAGCAATCCAGAGGCAGATCCCGTGGCAAAGAGGAAGAGTCTGTCCCATAAATAAACACGCTTTTAAAAGCCTGGTGCAGAAGATGCTAAAGCAGAACTGCAGGAGGAAAGCAGGACCTTAGAAACAAAGAGAAAAAGCCCTCATTGGTAAGGAAAGCAATCTCACCATGGGATCCTCCCCATCCCTTTGCTCACCTCCACCCTGGGCTCCGGTACCCGCTGGTGCTCCCGGGATGCGCAGGGAGGAAAGCGGGACACGGCTCGGCTGTGACCGTGCAGCTTGTGACTGCCCACGCGACCATGAGCAAAGGGCAGCGCTGCTCAGAGTTTCCCCTGGAAGCAGCACTTCCCCAGGCAGGAAAACACCCAGCCCGGGCAGCGGATTCAGCAGCACTTTGGGGACACGAGCGTCCCATGAGCGCACCCCGCGGGGCTGCCAGCCTAGGCCAGCAACTGATTTACCAGTGTCATGAGGCAAATCAAGAGCATAAAATAGCCATTATAAGAGATTAGCCGGGAGCAGAGCACAGGAAAGGGAGAGTGGATCCCCCAGGCACTTCCCCAATGTCCTCAAAGCAAGGGGGGATCCTCCCTACACACCCATTAGCCTGCAGGCACAGAACATGCATCCTTCAGGCATGTCCTGGCCAGCGACACCACAGACAATGAGTTCATCCTTCCCTGCACAGTGGCTTTGGGGAGGCAGAGATCTCCACACAACACAAGTTCCCATCTTGTGCCTGCATGCTGAGCACCCTTTACAAGGGCTTTGCTGGGTCTGTGCTGGTCACCAAATCCAGCCCTTGGGGCTTTGGCTGCAGGAGCCTAAGATGGGAGATGAGGAGGAGGCACAAGCCCATGGTCCTCTGGGGAAGGGGCTACAGAGCAGCGATCCCTCCTCTGAGCTCTCCTGCTCCTAAACACCTGCATGCACTTGCTTCAGTTCGACTACTGCACAATGTAGGCTGGCAACCCCAAAACGTGCCCAGAGGCACTGGCAGCCTCGCACTGTCCCCATCTGAGTCCCAGGGAACTCAGCCAATGTGACCACGTAGCTTCAGCTCTGCGACTGCCCCCCCCCCCCATCCCTGCGCTGGCAGTCGGCAAGGAAAGGGTGCAAATTCCTCCTGGAGGACTCAGGGGGTTGTGCAAGAGCCTGGCAGAGGAGTTATCAAAGACAGCAGGAATGTGCTGTGCAGTCAGGTCCCCGGGGGGGGCACCAGCGAGAGACCCCTCTGCCTCCAGCAGAGCTGGCAATGAGACCCTCAGAAGTGAATGAACACCCTAAAGAAGTGAATGAGCCCATTGCCTGGTGTGGCAGCTCCCAGCACACCCCAGCAGCATCTCTAGGAGCTGTGGGACTGCAAAAGATAGTGACCACCAGCGGCTCCACTGTACTTAGGTCTAATGTAGGGTATTTCTATGTGTAACAGGCTGCAGGCATGCTCAGAGCCGCCTGCACCCGGCCAGGGCAGCCCAGCCGATGCCTGGTGGGATATTTCCCTGCTCCAATGCTTTTCACAGCCAACAGTGTTGGGACGGGGGGCTCAGCATCGCTCCCATCCCTGCCGGTGCCTCGGCTTTCAGCAGGGCTTCCCCTCGCAAGGCTTGTGTGGAGCCAGGCTGGAGCTGAGCCAGCATTCCCGGTGCTCGCCCCTGACTGATGCGAGGCGGCGGAGGGAGCAGCGTTCCTGCGGCGGGGATTAGCACCCCGGGCACGTCGCAGCCTGCAGGAACTCCCCTGCTTTCCGCTCCGGGGGTCAGCGCCAGCGGCAAAGCACAAACCACGGCGGTGCTGAGTTGTGAGGCCTCAGCTCTGTCCCCCACGCTGTGGGGAGCTCCGAGGGATGGGGAGGACGAAAGGAGGGGTTGTGCCACCCAGCACCCGACGGGGCTGTTGCAGAGCACCCGGTACCCCAGACCGGAGCCCCTCGCAGGGGTGGGGAGGGTTTCCCTTGTCCTAGGTGGGCTCATTCAGCAAAGCAGCCCGGTCCCCCCCTTCCCGGGCCGTCGGAGGTGCCTTACCAGCGCTTCCCGGCTACAGCCTCGCCGCGGGGTGGGGAGGGGCCGCCGGCAAAGTCAGCTCCGCTCCCTCTGCAGCCTGCGAGACAGAGGGGACGTCAGCGCCGGCAGCGCCCGCAGCAGCCGCAGCGCCCGCCGCCCTCTCCCCCCGCGCCACGGTCTGGCACCCAGGGCTCCCGCTGCCTTCCTCCTCCTCCTCCTCCTCCTCCATCCCTTCAGCACGGGGCCGGCAGCTCGCACCAGCGCGCTCTGATCTCTCATGTGTGAAGAGGGGACAATTCTCTGCTCCACTTCATCAAACACACCCGGGGATGGGAGAGGAGGCGGCTGGAGCCACCCCGAGTGATGCCGTGGGGGGAGAGGGGAGCGCAAGGCACTTCTGGCCCACCCAGGGGTTTTCGGGGGGGGGGGGGGGGGGGGGGGGGGGGGGAGCGCACCCCCCCCCCCCCCCCCCCCC
>NDXB01009964.1:52396-79736 GCA_002631895.1 Agapornis roseicollis
ACCCCCCGCCCCCCCCCCCACGTTAACTGCAAGTTGGGATGCAGGAAAAGGCTCAATCCCCTGCCCTACCTCTCCACAGAGATGCTCTTGCAAAGGCACAGAGAGGGGAACCGGCTGCTCTCCACCAAGTCCTGCGCTGGCTGTTTCCCACTGCGCCTGGATCGGATCACTCAAGGATACTGGCCATGGTAACGCCAGGCTGATAGCGGGGCTGGCGGCGGAGGGGGAAGCGATCTTATCTTCTTTTCAAAGACACTAACAAAAGGCACTGATTGGGAGCAGACACAACATAGCAGCGCGGCTTCTGTGAGACAGGAGCAGAAACCTTGGGAAAGGCTGGGGCCCAGCACCAAACACGGAGCCTTGGGGAGGGAGATGGCTCCTGCAAAACAGGCTCCGTCCTTGGGGCTGCAAAGAAACTGAGCAGGGGTGCTGGGGGAGAGGTGGACGAGAGGCCGTGGGCACCAGTGTTCACCCGCTGCTGGTAGGAGCCGAGGCTTGCAAAGCCCCAGCGAGATTAATAACATGAACTGTCTGGCACCAGACTGAAAAATGAAGCATGCAGGATGGCAGCGAGACAAAGCAGCCTCGCAGCACCCAGCCCACAGGCACTGGCAGCGGGAAGGAGCAGAGAGCAGCAATCCCCATCCTACTCCAACACGCTCCATGCCCCTGTGCACACAAACAACCCCCTCCCAGCAGGAGCCGTGTCCAGGCAGGGCAGGTCCATGCAGGACAAACAGAAGCCATCTACAAGGTGTGCCTCTAACAGCAGAGATGTGGGGTTAGAGGCGGGCAGCCAAGAGCCACAATGCACTTTGCTGTCCCCTGTGTCCTCCAACACAGGCAGCACAAGGTGGCAGTGATGCCCCTGCACCCAGACAGGGGGTCAGCACCATGCCAGGGGTGCTGGATTGCCACCATAACCACAGTGAGGTGGTACCTGAACAGCCAACACCACCCTGTCCCCCTCCTCACATCACCCCCTGCTCCCTCCCCACAGTTTGGTAGGAGACACGGCCCCAGATGCACTCATACAGCAGCTTCCCCCTTGGTCCCAGGGGATGCTACTGAAGTTTTGCCTTTTCCCATAGCAAACATGGTTGGGGCACTGGCTCAGCCACCCGAATACAGCAGATCACTGCATCCCCCATGGAAAAAGCAATTCCTGTCCCATGCTCTTGGGCTTTTCTTGAAGGCAAACACAGAGGCACATCTCCACCACTCACCACTGCACCACCTGAGTCCCAGGTACTGGTGGAAAAGGGTGAGCTGCTCCCCAGCTCCATAAACCAGGGTTTGATGCTGCACATCCTCTCCCTGCCTGGCTGCCATGGCAAGGGCACACCTGGATCCTGCCTCCAGCCCTTTTCCTCCACAGGGACGCTCATTTCTCACCTGCACCGACTCTTAAAACAGAAGGAGAGATGCAGAGATGCTCAATTCATCTCTCAGCTTCAATTCAGGGACCGGGAAAGCCACAAGCAGGTGCCTCCACTTTGCCCAACGACTGCATGTGAAAGGCACCTGGGTTAAGGCATCCCAGCTCATGGAAAACTCTCCCAGAGGAAAGGAATCGCTGGTGGAGGACGGCAGCACGGCTGCTGCATGGGGCCCAGTGACACACCCCACATATGTAAGCCCCAGCCCCTCCCATTGACCCTGTCAACTCCCGTTAAACTTAAAACCATCTTAATTAAAGCTCCACAGCCCAAGTAGCTGGGGCCACTGGGTCACGAGAGGGGAAAGTATAATTAAGCCAACCATCCAAATTCACCCCCTTAAGCACGGGGGAGTCACGGTCAGGAGCGATGCAAAATGCCTCTGAAAAGACATGTCAAAACAGGGAGTTCAAGAGACCAAACCAAAGCCTTGAGAAGCACAAAAGCAGGTCCTGGATGTTCATCTGGCCAAGAAACTGGGAACCACCAAACACAAACAAAACTGTTTCCCCCCCCCAAGGGATGGGAGGAGGGAAGGTGGCCATGGCCATGTCACATCCCCATCATTGCGCTGCAGCACCTGGGGACCAACAGTGCTACAACTGCAACCCCCTGGTGTGTGGATGCAGGCAGCTGGGGCTGAGCCACCACAAGGCTCACCCACAGCCCTGGCATTGCACACACAGCTCTGCTGTGGGGCTTACCTTATTGCATGGGGAGCCCCTGCTGCAACATGGGAGCATGGGCAGCCCCATCACCCCTTTCCACCCCTGTGCAGCAACGAAGCTGTCCCAAACATCAGGGTTGCCACAGCTCTGCCAGCCCTGAGCCTGGATCCAAAAGAGACCCCCATGTTCAGATAGAAAGTGTTTGGGGTCAGGGAGGAAATGAAAGTGAAGGCTCCTGGAGCCCCCACTGTTCCCTGTTATCCATGCAGGAGCTTTGGGACAGGCAGAGAACAAACACACAGGTCCTGCAAACCCAGCCTGAGTCTACAGTTTGCACACAGGGAGGAAAGGGAAGCACCTTGCTTCCTGGCCAGCGTGCATCCTCCATCCCTTTCTGCTCTGCAAGGGCATCCTGGCAATTAACGATGGAGAAATAAAGGCTCTCTCACCAGGAGGATGGTCCAGCACGGGAGCAGGGCTGGAGAGGTGGTGGGATCTCCACAGGAGATGCTCAAAGTTGGCTGGGCGCTGCCTGACCTCGCTGGTGCTGCTCTGGGTCAGAGCAAGGATGCCTGCAAGTGCCTCCCAGCCTGACTCAGCCTGCGCTTCCAGCATTCCCACCAGGACACCAGCCAAAGCCAGGCATTGCCCAACCAGCTCCAGCAAGTGCTTTCCACAGGCACACAGAGCCTTTGGCCTGGGTTAACCTGAAGCCGGCTTCTCCCAGACAGGTGATGAGGGCACTGCTCTCCTCCTGCCAAGTCCAGAAGGAAACAAAAGGAAACGCTTCCAAGGGCAGGAGTGCCTGTGGGGCCGGGAGCACCAACGCTGAGCAGCGAAGCACCAACATCAAGCCAGGCCAGCAGTAGAAGCTGGAGCTCCTGTGCACCAGGAGCCATGGGGCGATGCTAGCCCAGAACAGCCCCTAGCTCAGCACTGGGGGTGGAGAACCCCTCAAAATGTGCCTTTTTAACACAAGCCCCACCATGAGCTCCCACTGCCCCCCACCTAATCCTACAGGTTCCCACAGCCCCATCACACAAACACTGTTCCCATCCTTCTCCAGGTGAAGCACTTGGATGAGGGACCAGCTCTGCTGAAAGGTGACAGGGATGCGGTGACAGGAGCTGGCCTGAGGAGGAGCAAGAAGGGAGGAGGATGTCTGTTCCCATTTCTGCAGCAGCTCCTGTGGCTTCAGGAAATGGAGTTTGCTTCTGCTTTCTGGAAGGGGACACCTGCCCAAGGTGCTCGGTGGGGATGGGCACAGCGCAGCACCCAGCTCCTGGGGAAGGAGCAGCAGCAGTGGGAGGCTGATGGGACTCATGGGTGGCTCAGATCCAGCCAAAACACCAGTGCCAACTGCACCCAACAGCACCAAACAGCGCTGCAGCAATTTCAGCCCCCGGGTGAGGATGGCAGCGCAGGCAGGGGGCAAATCTCCAGGGCAGGGAGAGGAAGGAGGCAAGGAAGAGGCAGGAGGCAGAAAAGCTCCAGATCTGAGCAAGTTCCAGCCTCCCGTGGCCACGCTGGCGTCACTGCTGAAACATTTCCACCTTCAGAGAAACCAGCCCATCCAGTCCAGCGAGGAGAGGAGCTCCCCTGATGGAGCACCCCCCGGGACGGAGCTGCAGCCACAGCGGCCCTGCAAAGGGGTCCAGCTGGAGCCCCGTGGCTGGGAACCTCCCATCAACCCTCCTGATGTGGAACGGGAACTGAAACACTCGCTGGGAAAAAAGGGACGATGCAGGGGTGGTGCCGGCACCTTCAACACAACCCCTGGGCATCGCCCCGCTCCTGGCAGGCAGCCACAGGGACTTAGCTGAGGTTTGCTGCAACAGGAGGGTCTGGAGGAGAACCCAAGCAGAGGCCAAGGATCCTCCATCACTGGTTTCCAACACTTCCCACTTTGCAGATCCCTGAACAGTGCCAAACAACCGGGATCCCATGCAGCAAATTTATGCCAATTATTGGCTTGTTTTCCTTGGCTACTCTGGGGCATCTGCCTGACACAAGCCACATGACACATGCTACAGGGACAGCGTCAAGGCTGGGTGATCAGGATCAGCCTCCAGCAATGCACGCTTGCGCCTTGCTTTCACCTCCATAGGCAGGGTGAGACCTGGAGCAGCTCCTGCAGCAGTGGGCATAGCCCAGGACAGTGGCTCTGGTCCCAGCACCATCAGACCCCATGTTAAGGCATGCCTGGAATGCCTGGACTCCACAGAGCCCCAAGAGATGCTGGTCCCCACACATGCCACTCCCATCTGCACCACCAAAACAAAGCAACTCGCTCAGGATGCGTCAGAGGAGGCGAGCAGGGTGGTTCTTGGGGGGCAAACGGAGGAGATCTGCATTTCCATACCTAAACAGCTGGGCCAGATTCACCCCATCACTGCCGGGGTGAGCAGGATGCTCAGCAGCTCCATCAGGAGAGGAGCCGGGTGGGAGGTGCAGCCCCAGACAGTGCTTGTGATAAACAGCCCGAGCAGATGAAAAACAAAGGAAAACGCTGAGCTGGTGCCTTTTATCCCTGCCCCTCCTGGAGGGGAGAGCCGGGCTCCACACACACCTCCAGGTCCTGCACCATGGGGAGAGGACACCAGCTATGGGTGAGATGGATGGGACTAGCCCTGGGCTGCAGACACCCGGCAGTGGCATGGGATGAGCTGCACATGGACCTTGCACTCTCTCACGGCATCTCTCGTGCTGCTCTTGCTACCTGCAATAACCATGCCGAGCTGGAGCTGCCCCCTCCCCACCCTCGGGCAGAGCCTGCAGGGATGGGATGAAGGGACAAAGGGATGAAGGGATGCAAGAACAAAGGGATGCAGGCCATCTCTGCTGCTTTCCATCACTTGTGGCTCAGGCTGCTTCAGCAAAGCCCACCCAGACCACAGCACCAGAGCTATCCCCATCCCCAAGCACTGAGAAAGGCTCAGATCACTGCATGTAGACAAACAGATGTGCACATCCACACCTGGCTGTGCAAGCAGGAGGGTCAGCAGGCAGCTCCTGGCAGCTGCCCCCATGTCTCCCTGCCCAGCCCTGCACTCTTTTCACCCCACACACTTCCAGACTCAACTGTCCATGATATTGGAGCAGGAAACTCATCCTGCTGGCAGCTGCACATGTACCCATCCCTGTCCCATGGCACCCTCCCTGCCCAGCGCAGTAGGGTGCTCATTGGCAGCTTCCCCTTAACCCCATGGAAGCCTTCCCAACCCCTTCCCTGCAACACTCCCCTGATGGGCAGGGGAAGGAAAGGGCCCAGCTGAGCAGGGAGCAATCCCGACAGCCGTTTCATGGTGGTTTAGTTTGCAGAAGTCACCAAGCTCCCGCTTCCTCCCCAGGAGCATCCAGAGCGCACAGCACTGCCTGACCCCAATGCCACCGGCTGCCACCTGGCAGCACCACCGAGCTGCAAGGGCTGGTTTGGGCTGGAGAAGTCAAGGCTTGAAAACACCATCCGCGAGGCTACAGCCAAGCAGGTGAGAGGGCAGCGGCACTTCATGGAGGTCAGATCGGATTTGCCCTGCCTAAAGAGCTCTGCCCATGGTGCGTGCACAATGTAGGGCAGTGCAGTTGGGGCCGGTGGGAGAAGGGGAAGCCTCGGTGTAGAGCTTCAGGGACACCAGCTTCCCAGGGGTTCCCTGGGCAAACTGGGGCACGCAATGCTCCTTACAGGGTGGGGAAGCAAGGGAAACCCAGAGCCAGTGCTGCACCTCCAACCCCAGCATCCTGCTAAAGGATGTCCCAGGGTGGGACATTTTTAGGATTGATTTAGCACCATCACAGTGCCCCCAAACCGGGGCACAGCAGGGGAAAGGGGGCACATGGCTCAGGAGAGCCTGGACTTGTCAGCCTCACCCATGGTGGAAAGCACAACACAGCAGTGAGCTTTCACCATCACTGCCCAGGTTTTCGGTGGCTGAGATCACCAAACACCATCGGGAAGGCCGGAAGCAGCCACGCTGGGGGGAAGCTGTCTTGCAGCACACGGTCTGGTTTTCCTCCATCCAGCCCTAACACAGGGGGCTCAGGGCCAGTCGAAACCTCACGGTCACGGGAGTGAGACCACAGCAGGTCAACCATGGAAAGGGACCAGGAAACCCGGAGCCAGCCTCCAACACTTGCATTATGGGGAAGGAAGCGCAGCCCAGCCCGAGTCACAAGTGACCCCTGTCACGGGTGCTGACCCACTGCAGACCCAGAGCCACCGTGGTGCCCTCCTGGCACTGGGGCCAATATCTGCTTGGACCCATTCCCTGCTGCAAGGCGAGGGCCGGCTCGCTCACGCACCCCCCGTTCCGTGTATTTTTGCCTTAAATGCCCAGTTCTGTTCCCCAAATTCCTCCAGATGATCCCGCACACCAGGCTATGGGCACATCGGATGCTGCACCTCCACTGACACCCCCCGGAACCAAGGGCTTGGGCAGATTTCTTTAAGGTCTAAACTGACATTAACTGTGAGCCCCCACCACCACCTCCCTGCTCCGCAGCCAGATCCATAGCCCGAAGGGAAGTCAGTGCAAGGCGCAGATTTGCAGGTCCTGGTTCCTGGCCCAGGTTCAAACCACATTTGTTCCTGAAATCTGTTTCAGGGCTCTATTTTCAAAGCACGCGTGTGCAGAGGCATGTGCAGAGCAGCACCGGCTCCGCTGCAGCCAGCGCCTGAGTCGCCTGTGCCAACACGGGGCCGAGTCGGGGGCCTGGGTCAGACAATTCATGGTACTATTTTTTCCCCTCCTAAGCACGCTCTATACTGGCCTAGCTCACAGCTTCTGCCCATTTAAAAGATGAAGGCTGTTTCTGTGAGCCCTGCCTGACACACTGCACATTTCTTTGCTCCTCAGGGGAGTTTGTCCTCACCACCCGCAGCTACAGGCAGTTGAAAAGAGGAATTTGGACTGGATCCACGCTCCTGTCCCAGGAACAAGCCATGCAAGGATGGTTATTTCCATGCAAGGATGGTTATTTCCATGCAGGGGTCCGAGCTGCTCTCTGGGCATCACATTAAAGGGATGTCTCCCGCACGGAGCAGCACAGGGATGTTGGTCTATGGAGACGGAGGCTGGACGTGTCTCCAGGGCGAGATGTGGAGCACTGCGGAAGTGAGCTCAGATGGGAAATTGTTCCGTGAGATAAAGGAACAAGTTGGAAACCGAGCTGCAAAATAGACAGTACAGGAAACAATAGCACTTCAGATTAGGCTTCCCAGTTTCCCCCAGCGATGCCAGGAGCTCGGCGCTTTGTCCAGTGATGCTCGGGGGTTCCCCCTGTTAGAGGCACTGTCAGGAAGCTCAGACTGTTTGCTCACTCCTACCTTCTCTCTTTCAAGATGTTGCTGACTGTTAAAATGAGAGGTTATGGACCAAGTCCTTCAGCTCTCATTAGATAAAGAGTTTTAGCTCTGCAATGACTTCAAAGGCCAGGCATGATCCTGGCACCAGCAGCAGGGAGAGGCAGGTGGGATGTCGGAAGCACAGGAGCCCCGTGGTCCATCCCCTCCTCACCTCCGTGAGCCTGCAATGCTGCTTCCCATGCTGCTAACAGCCTCCATCCTTTCTGGACCAGTGATGTCCCCTCCATGCCACTGAGGCAGCAAAGGAGCCTCTTGCCTCTGCAGCAGAGCCTTCACGCAGGTCGGTCACCACACACCACAGCTCTTCTCTTCATCTGGTCCCCCAGGGACGGCCCTTTCTGCCTCCCGTGGTACCTCCATGATTTTCCATCACTCTGGCACAGTCATTAAATGGGCAGAGCCATCGCTAGGGCATCTCCGTCAACACAGGGAGCGCTGCAAGGCCACTAACGATCGAGACAGGGAGCATTGGAACTCCCTTAGCTGCTGCTGCGCCAGCTTGTAAATAACCCATCTCCCATATAAATACCTGCAAACACAGGGCTGTGCTTTGACCCCCGAGGTGAGGCGTTTGGAGGAGCCTCTGCCCTGCTGCTCCCAGGTCAAAGCGTGGAACCAGAAACCGACCCTCGATCCCTCAAGCAAAGTGCCCTTCTCTGACAAACCAGCACTAACTGGCTAATGATTACAGAGACACGGCTCCCTGCGGAGCCACACATGAGGCTCCTCTCAGAGACACCAACAGCCAAGGTTCTGCTACGGGCCAGATCCTGAGCCAGCACGAAGTGGTGCAGAACAGTTGGCTTAGCACAGGGCAGCCCAGGAGCCCCACAGTGGAAAGAACAGACAGGATATTGCCTGAAGCGCAACATTGCGGATGTGCCCCTGCATGTCCCCATCCTCACACCTCCCTGGAGAGCCCTGCCAATGCCTCTCTTGTCCAACCAGCACGGGGGTGTCTGGGTGTGTTTGAGGTGCTGAGTGCTGAGGGGGTCTCCCCTGGCAGGGATGACCACTGTTAATGGCTGGACCTTGGCAGGGTTTGCATGACTCGGTTCTCCCACAGCACACTGGTCGCTGCGGGCAGTGGGTACCTCCTTGGCTGAGAGCAGAGTGACAAAGCTCTGCAGCTCCCTCCTGCCATCACCCTCCTCCTCTGGGCAGCGCCAGCCGGGTGGGAGGAGGAAAACTCAAGTGTTCGTTGCCACCTTCCTGCAGCTCAGGTCACACACAGCACTGCTGGGTATGCATTGTCCTGTCCTGGGGCACTGCTTGCCCCAGGAACCCTCTGGGCTCTGCACCCTTATCACTGCTCCCAGCTCCTAGTGCGATGGGGCAGTGGGTCCTGTCCCAAGGGACACACAGGCTACACTGAGCAGCCACTTCATGCATGGCTCCTGGGGAGCCAGGGAGCTGAAGGAGCCAATGGCACACAGGGCAGCACAACCCAGTCCTTGCCAGCTACGACCTTTACTGCTGCTCCACGGCACTGGGACCAGGATGGGGATTGGGACCTCCCAGCTCCGAGTCCTCCAGGGGACTGAGCCCTGTCACACACAGCAGCCACGGACGGGGTGAGGGAGGGCTGGGGAAGCAGCGCACTGTGCAGGGCCAGCAGAACGCGGGGAGCTGCAGCTGATCCCCACTCCTTCCCAGCAGGCTCGCAGGAGGCTGCACAGCTCCCCGAGACGATGCTCAGCACCAGACAGGACCACACCAGGGTCAGCGCCAGCGCCATGAGATGCCACCCCACTCCAGCCCCTGTACCCAGCCCTGTGCAGTGGGTCCAGCCCCACAGGCTGCTCCCCATGCCCGACCCAAGGGCCCCAGGATGCAGCACAGCCTGCCCAGGCTCCTGCAGAGCTCCCGCACAGCGAGACAGGATGAAAGCCCACCTCGGCGCCACGATGCTCTTCCCTGGTACCAGGGACTGTGCCAGGGACAGTGGGGACTGTGCCACTGCCACCACTCACAGCCACACATGGGGATTCCTGGAGTGCCCAGGCTGTTATGAGGGAACTTCCCAGCTGGATAAAGCCTTTAATCAGGCAAAGCAGAGCTCTGCAACCCCCCGGTTCCAGTGAAGGGCAGAGCGGGGAGCCCGGCCGCACGCAGCTCTCCCGGCCCACGGGGGCTGGACACGAGCCCCAGAATTACCGGTGAGCAAACGCGAGAAGGGAAGCGGATCAGGAGACATCAAAGCAGGGGGGCGATGAATATTTCATGTCCTGGCCTACATACAGCCCGGCTGTCCCCGCCCTGCGCTCCCGGGGGTCCCCCACAGCCCCCGATCACAACAAAGGGGAGTTGCGGGCAGGCGGGGCCGCCCCGCCGGACCCTCAGCATCCCCGGCCGGGCCCGTGTGCTCCCCGCTGCACAGCGGCATCCCCCGCCAGACCCATCGCGGAACAACCCCGGAGCGTGTGCACCCGCCGCCGGACCCACCGAAACCCAAACCCAGACCCAGCCCGCGAGCATCCCCGCCGGGACCCACAGCCGGCTCACCGGACTGCGGGCACCCCCCGCTGCTGGACCCACAAGCCTCCTCCGGCATCCTCGGCTGGCCCCGCAGCCTCCTCGCCGAGCCGCCAGCATCCCCGGTCCGACCCACACCCGGCTCGCCCGCTTGTGGGCATCCCCCCGCCAGCCCCACACCCGGACCCGGTGCATCCCCCCCCTATCCCCTCCGTCGCCCGCTCACCTCCCGCCTGTGCGCGCAGCGGGGCCGACCCCTCCGCTCGCCTCCAGCGCTCGGCCCCGGCTTTGTCTCCGCGCCGGGGGCGCGGCCGCCGCCCCCCGCCGCCGCCGCCGCCGAGCTGGGTGCTCGCCCCGGGCCGGGCCGCGCAGCGCCGGGCGCTCAGGGCAGCGCCGGCGGCAGCAGCATCGCGCAGCGCCGCGGACCCGGCTGCGCCGCTGCCTCACCCCTGGCACCGGGGCGGGGGGGACCCGCGGGCAGGGGAGGGGAGAAATAAAGAGGAATATGGCAGCAAACCGGAAACGGCGGCGGGGGGGAGAGCGCAGCCCCTCCCCTGCGCGGGTTTGTGTTTAAGGGAGAAGGCTCCGGGTTGCGCGGGGCGCGCAGGAGCCGCCTGGTCCCGGCGGGGGGAACACGCGTAGGAGCGGCGGCGGCGGCCCCGGCTCTCCGATCGCGAGGGGTTGAGAGCAGCGCCCCCCGCGCCGGCGCTGCTGTGTTTACCTGGAGGGCAGAGCTGGCGGAGGGAGAAGGGATCTTCGGGGGGTTAAAGCCCGGCTGGTCTGGGGTTGGCGTTATTGAAGAGGTCTGGCACGCTGCGGCTCAATCTGTGCATCGCCATCCCCGCAGGGACACCTCGCTGCGGTCCCGGGGGCTGCAGTAAACGTACCCCTCGTCTCTGAAGTCAGGAGGAGGCAAAACTTAAGGTTTGAGGAAGAGCAAGGGAAAAGAGTATGTCCGGGGCCTTCCTGGAGCACCCCGGATTGCCACGGGGCCCTTTGGAGGCAGCAGCGTGTCCCGCTGAGGCACCTGCCCAGTCTTGGGGTTAAAGCATCCCCAGGTCACCCCTGCAGCCGGTGCCAGCCTCCGAAATGAGGTGTCCTTGGGGTGCCTGGTCCCTGGCTGACAGCATCCCCCTGCGCAGGACTGGGTGAGGGGTGTGTGTGTCTCCCCCCCAGTCCTGCTCAGGCAGGTGGGGACAGTTCCATCCATCCCTCCCCTTGCTTCTCAACACCTTCTTCTTCCAGCACTGGGAGGAGGTGGAAGGTGCTCAGCTCTCCCCAGGCACAGAGCAGTGTCGGGGCGCACAGAGCAGTGTCAGGATGCACACATGGGCTCAGGGCTCACCCACTGGGGCTGCGTGACCAGCTCAGTGGCACTGGCAGCCCTCCCACCTTCCCCGGGAGTGACCAGTGAGGTGTTCCCTGTCCCTTCATCCTGCAGGAAGAAACGGGATGAAGAGCCCGCTCCTCCAACCCCCATTAACCAGTTTCTGAGGCAGACTCGGCCACTGGCCGGCTCCACTGACCCTTGGGCTGTATTCCCACAGCCAGCACTGCCTCCGTCATCCCCTGCCCGTCGCTGCGACCAACCACTGGAGATGCTCCACAGGGATGTCTTTAAAAACCCATTACTCTGAGCGGGATCTGATGCTTCAGCAACCATTGGAGAAGTTACTGAGGAGCAGGGAACTACGTGGTGGAGTTTTTCTTTCAGTTTCCCACCCCCACCTTGAGTTATTAACAAAATATTTCCCATGACACTGGTGAAGGCCAACAAATCCATGAGTCACCCGGAACAAGGAGTCACGCACACACTGATCCATCAGCCCCGGCCAGCACATTGCGGAGGGGCCCTTCCCTGGGAGGAGCTGCTGATAAGGGCCCTACAGCTGCACTGAGCCAGCCAACACCAATGCTTTCACACTTTCCTTCCAGCCTCTTGGCTCCTTCCCAGGCCTGGGAGAGGGAGTCCAAGCTCCCCCCACCCATTGGTGCCCTGCTTGCCCCTTGCCAGAGCATCAAAGCACAGCCTGGTTTGTACTGAGGCTTTCTGGGGGGTTTAATTCACAGGCACCCCTCTGCTATCCAGCTGGCATGGGATGTGTAGGGAGGGAGTCCTAATGACCAACATGGGATTAAGGAATTAACCAGTGTGGGTACTGCTCTGCTCACTCATACCTTAGACATCCTGTAGGGAAAAAGGGGGCACGGTGGTGCCTGAGCTCCCCCCATGCCTCCTCCTGCCTTGCCTGCACAGGGACACGGGATGCTCCCCTCTTGCTCCGGATCCAGCAGCACCCGCTCCCGCAGTGCCAGAACTGGAGCGAGGAGGCTGTGCTGGAGGGGAGCGTGCCCCAGGGGAGCAGGGGCCTGGCCCCAGCGCTGGGGGAGCAGGTTGGGATGACTCAGGCTGCCCTGGCTCCAGACCCAAGTCTAAGATACAATTATGACTTGTAAATGTTTGAGTTCTGTTTTCCTCTGTTGCAATCGGCTCCCTTCCTGCGGGCTGTGCTGCACTCACACTGCTCCTCCCCGGCAGAGCTGGCCTGCCGCTGGAAGGCAGACAGCAAAGGCCCTCTGCCTGCGACACACCGGACCTCATCCACCACATAATCTCTTCCTCGAAGAAGATGTCAATGTGTAAAATGGCAAACAGACAGTCTCTAACCCAGCCTCTTATCTTTTGGGCTTGGATCCAGGAACGTGCCCTTGCAGGACTCTGACACGAAACACGCAGTGCTGGCGATAATGTGATTGAAGACCATGTGAGTTTAAGCAACCCAGTGCCCCTGGGTGCAGTGACAGCACTCCCCAGTCGCCCGCTTTCCCTCCTGCCCCACTCTACTTACCTTGAAACACTCTAATCCTCAATGATTCTTTTTTTACCCAACCAGGGATTTCAGTGCCTTGTTTCAGAAACTGATTTGCTTGAGATGATTCTTCCTCTTCACTCCTAAATAACACCGATACAATGCACTGCGGGGAGACGAAGAGGCTGCTGAAACTGAAAGCCAGGTACTTTCAAACTAAACCCAAACTATTTCTGGTGGCTCAGTTATTACAGCCCATCTTGAAATGATATTCTAAGAAGAAATCAAGACGGACCAAGGTATTTCTGTGCTTTCCTGCTGACTTCTACACGAGTTCCATCAGGGCAAAGAAGACTGAGAGTTAGTACAGGCAATGCACTGTCACGTCAGGAGTAAGTACATGACGCCTTCCTCCACTGGGTGAGCAGATCAAACTGCTCCACAGGGCTCCTCAGGAGCTTTCTGGATCCAGTCATTGATCTGAGCCCTGACCTCTCCGCCGTGGCTGTGGATTTACAACACAACATCCATTCATCTCCAGCCAGCCTTATTTTTAAGCATCCCCTTGGCAAGCGTGAACACGTTTTGTGCAATGGGTTCTGCTCCTGAGGAGAGCTGCGCGCGGTTCACTGCAGGTTCCAAATGCAGCTGCACGAATTATTACTATTAATAATTTAATGGGTGTGTTTGAGATGCTGGATAGCAGCAGCCCCAGCTCTTGCCCTGAGATTTTACAGTCCTTGAGCTTTACAGCCCTGCAAACAGGGAGGATGTGATGGCAAACCATCGCCACCAGCAGCCCCTTTAGATGAGCTGCTGTTACAGGCTCGGGAGCTATTTTCTAAGGGGGATTGACCAGAATAAGTCCTCCACTACGAGCCCCTTGGCAATATTCCATGGTAGAAATGCTCGTTCTGGCCATTCTCTCACACTGAGCATCAGGGCTGCCGGAGCCAAGGGCCAAACAGCAGCGTCCTGCAGGTTGTAGAATAAAAAGGGGCAGCTGAGATGTCACCGGGGGGGCTCAGGACAATCTGCCACACAAGAGGGGACCTTCACCTCAGCACAGAGATGGCCCCAGCCAGGAAGTGTCACCCTGGGGAAAACCCCTGCCTGGTGATGTGCAAATGCTTGATAAGGAGGCACCAAGTTCAAGAGCTGGGGAAGGGGGGAATTATCCACGTGCTCAATAGAGGCAAAACATTTCCCATCAGGTTTCTGACTGATACAATAGGATGTTTCACTATAATCTGAAATAGGTATCTTGGAATAGCCCATTTGGGCAAAAATCCAACCCTTTCTGCCTGTTGCCTCAGAAAAGCCACACACAAAATATCACCATTTCCCAGCAGTGGAAATTCTGCTTTTTGGCCAGTCTTAGTATCAATAGAAAAGAGCAGCTCAGAAAAGCCCAGGGAAGCTCATCCGGATAAGATTTATAGCCCTCGTTCCAGCTTGCTTTGCCAACAGAGGGCTCGCTGACTGGCACAAAGCTCTGGTAGCCACATGCAGGCGGCTCTGCCCGCAGCATTCCCTGGAAGCGGAGGTGTCCCAGGCAGCCACCCCAGCAGCATCCTGCTGCTCACTGGCCCACGAGCGGCTGCAGCTGTGCTGAGCGGAGCTGTGGCAGACACAGGGGTGTTTCCCCTTCATCAGCCAGTCTTGATCCTTCCAGCGCGGGATGGGCGAGGGAAGCCAGAGTCTCAGTGTGAGAAATGTAAACCATATGATGTTTGGGTCTGTGCTCAGTTTGAAGTGAGCTGAATGAAGGGGAGCAGAAATGGTTGTGGCTTCTCTGCTCTTAAAACCTGCTCCCCCTGCTATTCCCTTCACTGCAGAGACCTGAATCCATGGGGACATTAGTTCAGTCACCCAAAGGAGCCACTGCAGCATCACAAGTAGCCATGAGGACCCTCCTCTCCTGTGCAGACCCAGCAGCCACGGTCCAGCCACTCACTGCAGCGAGGGCCCTCCATGTGCAAGAGCTGCCCTCAGGAGCCAGGGGGACACAGCCCCATGCCAGTTCCTGCCTGCACTGCCAGAGCCAAGGCACAAATACCAGCAGGAAGCATCTGGAGCAGGATCCCTGAGGGAGGGAGCAGCTTTGCTCTGCCAGAGTTCACCAGCGCCTGTCGTGTTCCAGACTTAGCCTTTTGGCAAGGTGAATTCACAAGCTTGGGATGGCTTTTGAAGAAGCAGCAGCCAAAGGGAAGGCAGCTGGGACCAGCCTTGGAGCCAGGGACTCCCAGGTTGTAGCTTCAGCTTCAGCAGAGTAGGAGACATTTCAGGCCACTGCTGATGCCTTTCCATGGCCCCAGTCCATGAACTGGAACTGCCTGACCTTGACGCTTGGAGAGGGACAGCCTTCTGGCAAGGAACAGAGCGGGTTTCACAAATAAGGAACACTGCTTTTAGCACATAAATAGGGCTTCTAATAGGACATGGTACTAGCTCCTTGCTAAGAACTGAAGATAAGAAGTGAAAGCCCTCCGACCCTCTCCATCTACAGCAGCCCCCATTCGGGAGCTGAGCTCTGCAAGTGCGACATGAGACATCAACCAGTCAACAGCTGGGTTTAAAATGCAAAGCAGATGTGATCCAAAGCAGGTTTACCTTGTACCTACCAGCCAAAAATGCTGGACTCAAGCCATGGAGGAACCTGTCAGCTTCTCTCCTCTGGTCTATGACACTGTGGTCCCGGTAGGACTGCAGTTTCCTGGTGCGTGGCTGCTCACGCCTCCAGCAAGCAGGGTGCAAGGAGCATCAAAGCCACATCGGGGCCTCCAGGCACTAAATAAAAGCAGGGAAGCTGGGAGAAGTGAGCACTGCAAGAGGTTTGGGATTGCACAAGACTAATCTGTATGCGCTGGCAAGGAGGAGCAGGATCTGAATGGGTGGTGTGGAGGATGCACAGCACCAGAGCACTCACTTACCGCAAGAGCTTGGAATCATAGAATCGTATCATAGAATGGGTTGGAAGGGACCTTAAAGCTCATCCAGTTCCAACCCCCTGCCACAGGCAGGGACACCCTCCACTAGAGCAGCTTGCTCCAAGCCCCTTCCAAGCTGTCCCTGAACACTGCCAGGGATGGGATGTGTAATATTTGATCCTCTTGGCTCAGGGGGAGGCTGATGTGCATGGCACAGCTTCCCTTGGAGACCTGCAGCTTCCAAGGTGGAGGAGAGATGTCCTTCTGCAGCAGCTACATTTGCTGGTTGGAGAAATCATGAGGGAAGAGAAACACACTAAAAGGGCTGATTACAAGGGGACACCTTTCTCCATCCTGGATGCTTCTCCACATGTTCTTTCTTTGTTATCGGTGACAGCAGGTGAGACACAGTCTGCCACTGGCTGGTAAAATTCGGTTGCAAGGACAGAAGGACTGCAATGGACACGAGTATACAGAGCAGAAGCATCGAGAGGAGGCAGGAGGGGGAATTATGGTGACAGCAAGGCCACAAGTTGGGAAGAATCATAACAAAATGGGGAAATCAGCTGAATTGCAAGGGAGAGGCAGGAAGCTGAGTTCATCGCTCTGCGACTGCCAGTTCTAAGCAAGAGACATTTTGATCAGCTACTGCGCACTGGCTCATGTACCAACATCCAGAGAACATCCCCCAGAAACACACTCAAAGCCAGAAACCACCAGAGGGGACAAACAGGACCTTGGACCCGCAGTAACTGCCAATTTAAGAAGAAATGCAAGCACTGATTACAGCCCCTGTCTCTTGCCAGGAAGGGAATGCTCCCCAACCAAATCATCCCTTCTGGCTGGAGGAGGAGGAAGAGGAAGGTCAGATCCCTTCCCACTGCCACAGCTGGCAATCAACCTTATCAGCAGCCAAGCAGCCATGCTCTGTGCTCCAGCACTCCCCATTCATCATCCCAGCTTCTCACTGCAGTCAGTCTCTGATGCCTCATGAGATTAACAAACAAACAACTGAATCAATACAGTCATCTCCAGCCCTGCAGGCCACAGGCTGTGAACAACAGAACTTCCACCTGAAAGAAGTATCAGCCTAAGAGAGGCTCCCAAGAGGGAAGTGCAGCACTCCAGATGTGTCCAAAACCCAACACATGCACACAGAGGAACAGTTCAGCAGTGCCCTGGGAAACAGGGATACTGAGCAGCTCCTCCCCTCCTCCAGCTTCCTTATTTTCTCCTCAAGCATCATCAGAGCCAGCCTTGACCCTCCCTAAAGTCCAGCCACTGAAGGAGTATTCCCACATTCTTCATGACAGGCTGGGCAATAATCCTGGTTCTTGACAAGGGGGCTGCTCTGCAAACACCAGTCCTCAGAGACAGCCTTGGGTTCTCCAGTTTCTATCAACAGGGAACCTCACCAGAACCCCTCTGAAGCAGAGAGAATCGTGTTTGTGAGAATGAAAGTAAATTAGGTCTGAGCAAGATTAACAGGGATTTAATTGAAGTGTGTGAACTGCAACTCCAGTCACAAGCTACTTATTAGCCTGCCTCAAGGGACTGTGCTGCTTGTGCCAGAGGAGCACAAGGATGCATTGTGAGTGTGGGACAGCTCAAGGGGATGGCGGCGGCCACAGCTCTCAAGATGAGCGTGGTCAGAGGCAGAGCTGTGGGAATGTGATCAAAAACGAAGCAAGGAATTCTCAACTCCCCACATTTCCTCAGAGCTGAGGCTTGGCCCGCAGAGAGAGGGAGGAACTTCATGACACACAATGGCAGAGGAAACTCAGCTCTCAGCCCAGTGCCAGGGCCTTGGGTGGCAGAGCCAGGTGCTGCTTGTCCCATGCTGCCAACTACCTGGTATCTGGAGGCAGACCTTTGAAAACCTCCCCTTCAATACAACTGACCTAACGAGGCCTTCAGCTCCCTTTGGGATGTTAACTACAGAACAGCCTGGAGAAAAATGCTTGGGAATTAGAGGCATCACCGCCCTGGTCCTTCTCTAGCTTTGGTTTTCTGGTGAAGAAACCAACAGACGCTTGCCAGATCTTGGCTACCACTCTGGTCTTCCCACTGCCAAGAGCCACCAGCCAGCTCCATACTCCTGCATGTAAACCTGAGCTACAGCCGAGGGGCTATGGAAATCCCTATTACCAGCCTACTGAATCCCATCTAATCCCCTGCTTGCATCATTAACAAATGATGTCTTTATTATTGCTACCTTCATGGGGGCTCTTGGAGCCAAAATCTCTCCTGAGAGGCAAATTCATTTAGTCATTGCACCATTTCCTCCTTCCTTCCCAAGAAGGTGAAGTTGTCCTGGGAGATAGTTCCCTGCTTCCAAGTCAAACACAGATACAGATGTACACATGCCTGGCAGTATCAACTATCCAATTTCTCACAGATTAAAGGATCTGAAAGGCTTTCCCTTAATGGATCATTTTTATGAATAGGTTATTTATGTCCCTGTGTTCCTATAGTGTGAGTTCTGGCAGCTTTCACAATCAATGCATGGAAAAGGCAGCACAACTTAAAAAAGAGATTTCTTTTTAAACAAAGAGATTCTGATTGTATTTATTACACATGTCAAGAGAAACTATAACACATGGGATATTCATCATCTCTAAAAACACACTAGAAGTTCAGCTAACAAAAGCATTCAAATAGGTATAATACTGTTAGGAAAAGACTAGGACATTTATCTTAATCCCTCCTCCCCCAACAAAACCAAACCCCACAACCATGATTTCTACTTAGCAATGAGTAAATCAGCCAGATGTAGATGTGGACGTAGCAGCCTGCTATTTCAGGTAACAACCACACAGCGCTCGTTGCTAACTGGTTCTTGGCTGCAGAAGCACTTCTACATTTTGGGTAATGCATGTGCTACTCTTTCAGTAGTTGCAGTTCCGTTAAAGCATTAACCCCCTCCTGTAGGCAACCTGCAGAAACCCAGAGCCTTTCAGATGAAACCACCACCATCCTCTTCTATTAAAACAGAAGAAATGATCTGCAGTACCTGCCCAGAGCAGTGGCCACGCTCTTCTTTCCCCTGCAGATTCCGGAGAGGAACACAGGTCCGTAATGGAAACTTATAACACAATATTGTTCTTTGTTATTTGACTGGGAAATTTCTGTCGTGTTTCTTTGTACTGAGAGCTCAAAGCAGTGGTAGAGTGCTTGTGTCTCCCATGTTTTGTTCTGTCCTAATATTGCCTTTATGTAGCTTAAAAGAAGGAAGAAAAAGAAAACGCTGAATTTAAAGCAGAACTCTAAGCTGGACTTTAGGCACTGCACCTTGGTGTCAGCATTCTGGTTAAGGGAAGCAGAGAGCCTGGAGCAGAGGAAGCAGTGAGAGGTTAATCAAACTGGTACTGGGATCCATTTGTCTCACCCACCAAAACCAAGAGTGAGCAGCGAACATGGCTGTTCTAAACACTGATGGTGTAAATGCTCCTGTTAAAGAACACGCAGCACAACACTGCTACCATATCTGGGTTCCCAAGGCATTTGTAAATTGAGGATGGGAGGCTATGTATGCAAAAAAGTTCTCAGACTTCAGCCCTGCTAGAGAGAAGCCTGTCCTTCAAAGCCGCTCTGAACCCTGGGTGCGCCTACAAGAGCAGGTTCTCCTCCCATTGACTCATTCAGGATCAAACAAACCAAGATGTGAACTGGCTTCAGGAAGCTCAAGCTGCCCTACAGAGACTCTGTGGCTATGTCACCACCTATCTCTTTCCAGTCCTGTCTAGCCATATTTAAATCTAATACTAGGTTGTCCCGGACCTGGAGGGGCAGAGCCTGAAGGAACATTGTGTATATGTCTCTTGCTATATAGTCATGGTACACAGGCAGCTTGCCACCCCTTGGATCTCCTCAGGCTGGGATCACATTTAACTTCAGGGAGAATTCAGCAAGAGGAGATGCAGGAGACTGCAGTAGGTAAGGCTGAGAGGGAGACTGCAACTGCAACAAGCCCCAGCCATGTTGAAATGAAGCATGTGATTAGCCAGGCAGTGCTGTGTGATATACAACCAGTTCCCTGCTCCAAGACTCTCACCTCACAGCAGCTTTTCTCCAACATGCAGTACTTGGGAAAAGAAACTTTGGAACCCCATTAACACACCCAGAATCAAATTGTCCCCTGCTTTTTGCAGTCCCCACCACAGCCTTAATTCCCTGAATTGCACCTGCTTTCCAGGGTGGGAATGTAAAGTGCATGGGTGGGGAGTAAGAAAGGCAGTGACGCTGGGGAAATGAAAGCTTTCATCTACTGCAGTCTGGAATCTGATGAGTTATTACCTAAAGAATTAAAGAATATGACAAAGACATTATTATTAAGCCATAAAATGCAGCTATGTATTTCAGACTAGATGACAACAGAGATGAATGAATACAAAGCTGTGTAGTGTGGTATCCTTGATCCATTTGATCCCTCTGTCTTCAAAAAATACAACACAAACCAGTATCCAAAGTAGCAACCCATGCTCCACCTTCTCCAGGGACTGGACTAGGAACCCCAGTCAGCGTGGTGGAGCTAGGCCAACAGGCCTCTCTACCAGCAAGGAATGACAGAAGTCACTGTAATGGTGACTGACACATTAATCATGTCAGATGAAGTCCTGGACATATGAAGTCCTCTTTGCTTATAAGAAATCTATGGTAGAACTCCACCCCTTCCACTCTTCTCAGTTCCTTCTCCCTTGTCTCTGAAAGGTAAAACATGGCAATGCCAGAGAACCATTTAATCTAGTGAGGTGCCTTTGATGTCATCTCCGAGGAAGCGTGATTATAGGTGATTATTTTGCCTTCTGAGGCTCATTGCTCATGCCTTTATCGTTTCTTTTTAGTTTCCTTCTTAGGTTTCTTGCTTATCTGCAGAGCAGTCGCCTTTGGCTTCTTCACTGTCTCTGAATTCTTGGGCTCAGAATTCTCAGAGTCCTACAAGAATCAATTGAGAAACAGTCAGTAACTTGTTCTTATGATTTGCTGACAGCTCGCTTTGGGAATCTGAGTATAAGCCAAAGGAAGCAAACGCTGGGTGTCCCTGTTGGAACACTTCTATATCGAACTGAGCCTACGTTTAATGAGACTGTCTCAGCACCATCTCTGCTTCTCCTGCATGTGCTTTTTGATGAGCATGAGTTTATGCACAGAAGCAGCTTGTTACCACAGAAGCTGTTAAAAGCTGAAGTGTCTAAAACAGCATTTGGAAAAGAAAAACAAAACGAACTTTAAAGGCAAGAAAATCAACACTAAATGAAAACTATTCAGGTTAGGAAAGGGAGAAGATATCAGATAATCACCAGTGGAAGCATTCACAGTATTTCTGCTAAATGTTAACCATTACCATAGGCAAGACAAAAAATACTCCCCCACGCAGTAGTAAGAATGCAAAGTTCAAAGCCTCCAAACTGAGCCCCAGATCCAGGGAGGGAATTGCAGGCAAAGCTTTCTTCACCTGGACTAACAAGGAATGCTTAGATATCCTGCTTGTTTCCTTCAGGGAAGATGACAGATAGTATTTCAGCCCTGGGAAATAAAGCCTAGTTATCTTGTAAAAACACAAGGGAACAGTGCCAGTCTCATCTGAGAAAGCACACACATGCAGATTGCCTCCTTTCATTAAATGCATTTGAGTATAAATATTGCTTTAGCATCTTGGTTTCTATCAGTCAGTGTGTGCCAACTGGAAAAGGACACATAAAAAATGGCTGAGCAAGACGTGCTAGTTTTAGGCTTCCAAGACAGTGCTCCAGATAATGGAGGGGGAGGCGAGCATCTGACAGTATCCTTTTAATCAAAGAGCTTGGTTCAAACATCTCTCAAGTTACTGGTCTATTAAGAGTTCACATCTGTGTGGCTTTCCAAGGGCTGTAATCAGTGTATGGAGAGCCAGCAGGCTCTGGAGGAATAGAGCAACATGCAGTATATTGCGCACAGATGCAGCTGCCATAAAGTGAACACTGCTGCCTTCTAACGTTCAAACCAAGGTAGACTTCAAAGCCCAAAGCCTCCAAGATAGAGATCCTACTATCCTACCCAGACTCAAGCATCATTCCCAAGATCTGGAGGGGGAGCCTCTGGTGTTCACAGTCTTGTAAATCAGTCATATGGGCAGTAAATCCAGAGGACATGTGGAGAAAGTAAAAAGTAGAGCAAGTAAACGTCAAAGCCTGCTTGCAAACTCCAACAGTAACAGGTTCCTGAGCGTCAGCAATTTAATCACAGGCCTGGTCTTCACTCTCACACTTCAAACTAAAGCTCTCACTCTTTCCAGCTGTCAAGAATCAGGCTCCTCAGTGCTTCTTAAATATTTATCAGGGGAAACCATGGACTATAACAGATGGGTGCTGGTAGCGGTAGAATAACAGTGCAAGATTTGCAATGCCACTGCATCACTACCAGCGGCCATGACCATCATCTCCCTGCTGGGAGCTGCAGCTCCTGAGCAGGACAGAATGCACCCATGCTGGGGCCGTGTCACTAAGCCAGTACACCACTGCAACTGCACATCACACCAGCAGTTAAAGGTGGAAAAGCTGGCTCATGAGCTGCATCCTTCACACCATGCCTCACCCTCAGGCATTCCCTTCCTCACACAGGCTGAAAATTTCCATGCTTCCTTCTGCACAAGGCAGATAAAGACAGCCTGAAAACAACACTTCCCATGGTGAGCTGTTACTGAAAACACACCACAAGCATTTAGACAAAACCTGTATCAAACCACCAAACTTGCTGCCTGATCACCAACACTAAAATCCCTGTCCCTAGCACATGGAGCTCTTTTATCTGAAAAGCCAGGGCGATGCAGGTCATCCCAGTGGGGTCCTGTTTAGAGGAACAGGAGTCCTGTAGCTCACTTCAACCTTTGACTTCAACCTTTTCCTGTACCAACTGCATCAAAGCATCCTTCACTTGATGGCACAGGATTGGGTGTCAGTACTGAAAACTGCCTTCCTCACACTGGAACCCCAGACTGGTTTGGTTTGAAAGAGGCCTTAAAGCTCATTCAGTTCCAATCCCCTGCCATGGGCAGGGACCCCTTCTACTGGAGCAGCTTTCTCCAAGCCCCTGTGTCCAGCCTGGCCTTGAACACTGCCAGCGATGGGGCAGCCACAGCTTCTCTGGGCACCCTGTGCCAGCGCCTCAGCACCCTCACAGGGAAGAGCTCCTGCCTAAGAGCTCAGCTCAGCCTCCTCTCTGTCAGCTTAAACCTGTTCCCCTTGGGCTGTCCCTACAGGCCCTTGTCCAAAGTCCCTCTCCAGGTTTCTTGTAGCCCCTTTAGGCACTGGAGCTGCTCCAAGCTTTCCCAGAGCTGCCTTCTGTCGAGGCTGAACAAGCCCAGCTCTCTCAGCCTGCCTCCAGAGCAGAGCTGCTCCAGTCTTCAAAGCATCTTTGTGGTCCCCTCTGGACCCCCCTTAAGCAGACCTGCCCTTCTTACCTATCTTAGATACCTTGTATATCTTAGAATATACTAGAAACATCACCTGTATCTTGTTCCCAACAACTTGATACAAACTAGAGCCCAAAGTCATTTTCTGAAAGGCAGGTCCTGCCAAGGGGAAACTGGCAAATTAAGAAAGCAAATCAGGAGGTGGACAACCAGGTGTTGGGACCAAAGCCACTTCCTGCGCAGTCAGGAACATCATGTACATTTAGCACACCTTGCCAGTGCTTCAGGTCACTTTTTTCCACTGATATTTAGCAAGCCCCTGGCTAAAGTATTTGTTCCTGACCTTCCAGTATGGGGTAAATCGCAAGACAAAAGCTGAAGGTGGGAAAGCTGGAAGGAAGGAAAGAGAACAATGCAACTGTCATCAATCCCAGGGCCAGCCCACTGTGTCTCCATTAGCTGCCCAATTTGCCTCCCATCCTACTTTCTCCAACAATATTAAAGAGCACTGCTTACTGTCTTATGGGATTTGGACACTGGCAGGATTATGGCCAGCACACAGATAAGCTGGAAAATGGCTCCAAAGAAGAGTCCGTAGCGCAGCACATTCTCCATAAACGTGGGCTCAGGGATTTCAGGTGGGGAGAAATCCAACTCAGCAGCCATCGCGGGTGCACCCTTCTTCTCCTCTAAGGCCCTCAAGAAGATTGGTTACTACAAGGAGGGAAAAAAAGAGCACTTATTTGCATCATGCCTTCAGGTATTCACTTTCTATTATCAAGAAATGAAGGACTATCTCACACAGGTTTGTTGAAGATACCCTTGAGCTACAGACCCAATAACAAAGAGGGAAATGAGTGTTACATTTTATTTGGATGCTTCTCTTTTACCACCTGCCTATGAAAACAGCACACCAATGCTACTATCAGGTCACTTGCAAGGGAGGGGAAGACAAACACAATATGAACAATGTTCATGAAACAGTAAAGAAAAAGCTTAAGAAGAACAGATTTCTCCCTGACTTTCATGCAAGATGACTATTACACTGTATATGTGGTCACAGCCTTGTTGGTTTAGATGGTGTACAAAGCCAACTGCTACTTAAATAAACCACACAGAAGGCAGATGTGTTGAAGACAGAGGATGAGTTATGTGTTTAAAGGTAGGCATGGTTTTAATGGCTGGTTACACTAAGCCCCATATACCTTGAGATGGTCACACAGGTAGTTTGTGGCAGAGTTAAACACTGACCTCCTGTGTCCCAAGGTAGTTTCTCAGCCACAGGACCATCCTTTCTTCCCTCCTTTATCTTTTGCTAATGGAGTTGTCAATTCATTCTATGAGTGAGTAATGGCTTTCTACATTAAGGGAGAACTCTCCTGCCAGAATTGCTGGAGCACACCACAGCAAGTCCCAAAAGGGAAATCCGATTAGCCCAAGATACCATCAGAGCTCAGCTGTGCTCACTGGCTGAATCTGTTCTCCTGACCTGTATGAGCCTGGCACATACTTATTGAATCAGCACTACTTACTGATACTTACAATTCTCTGTATCACGAAAGCCTGGGTGTGAGATTGTGCTCCATGAATGTTTCAGCTGAATGGTGGTGATCTGCCTCCTAGAAATCACCTCCAAAGCACGCTCTGTATTTCTCAGCCTAGGAGATTTCTACACTCTGCAGATGTGACCTAGTTCAGAAAGATGCTAAACTTAGGCTACGATCTGAGTAGAGGTAGAGTTGATGAATTTAAGACAATTCACTGCTCTTGCATAAAAGGCAAGTGTCGTTTGGCAAATGTCACAACACACTGAAAGGAGCGGTATGTCAGTGACAAGAAATACTTTTAACTCATCTGAAATGTGGGATATTATTTTGAGGTTTGCAAGAGAGGGGAAATTCCAAATGGCACAAGCTGCAGCTACAGGAAAACAGAGGCTGTGGAAGCCCAGTTACTGGTGATTCTGAGGAGCAGAGCAGATAAGCCTTTGCTGGGATGGGGTGTGAGTGTGTATAATCCTGCCTCTGAATCAGGCACTAAGAACAAGCGATCTCTCATGGTCCCTTCAGGTCTGTTCTTCAGTGAAAAGGTTGGGTTTTTTCCCTCCAATTCTGATTAAAACTCAGTAAGCAAAAGCCATGTGGGACCTGTGCATGAAGCCAGAACACACACTGGGCCACTCAGGCTCAGCAAGCCCCAGCACAGCCCCAGAGGCAGCACAGGACACACCACGGTGTCAACAAAGCACGAACGTGGCTCATCCCTAACTGCTTTGGGAGTGAAAAAGGCCCTCTCCTCCAATCCACTAAGGCAGCAGCTCCTCAGCAAGAAACAGACCCATGGGAAACTTCACCCCTGAACTGCATTTTACTACAGCGTTATTTATGGGGCTATCTCTTGAAAACGTTATTCTTGCCCACCCCCCCCTCAAACAGCACAGGAAGGGATGTGGCTTCATTCCTCACCTGGAGATTTCTCAGGGCAAACTCCTCCTGAGAATCCTGACTCATACACCAGAAACAGAGCACGCAAAAATAAACCAGAAACTGCTACAGTGCCAACAAATAATCCTCATCTTCTGCAAGCCTCCTCCTCCTTTCCCCTCTTCTGTTTCACGTCCCTTGAGGCTATTAGTAATTCTCTAACAAATCCCAGGTGACGTGACCAGCATCAGGAGCTCTCAAGCAGGCTGGCAGCAGCTGCCACTACCATTTTAAGCATTACCCCATGAAATATGCTCCGAGGACCTGACATCATGCTCCAACTAGTCATAGAGTGTCCTTGCTTGCAGAGGAGCCACAGCAGGCAACCCCCATGCCGACCTATCCGTGGACCTAAAGTAACGTTTGCCAAATTCTTCCCTGTTTTAAAATTCCTGTGTTTATCACAGCATCCAAACCTGCCTGGGCAAGGAGGCTGAAGCTTACATACATGTGCAGGCCAATGCTGAACCTGGGGGAAACAGGGTTCAGCCTTCCCCACCACACCCAGAAGCTTGCACAGTGTTTCCTCACTGCAAGCACAACCTCCTTGCACTGTACCTCATAGCTCATCCAGCAAGTCCCTGGATGAGAATGGAGTTTTCCTCCCTGCTCCCGAGACGCAAACAGTTTCACCACCTCTTCCTTGGCTGCTTCTTCACAGGTTATCAACCATCTTTTCCTCAGACCACCTCACCTATTAACACAGCTACACTTAAAGTAATGGTTCTTAAACTGCATTTAAAGACGGGTACTCCTATGTATGACCCTGACAAGACACTTCCCCCTCACCCCTCCAGCTTACTTATCTGGTCTCACAGCAGCTACCACCTCTTCCCACAAGTTTGGCCACCCTGCTGGAACATTACAGCAGAAATAGGTCACAAACACATGCACTTCACTATGGGAACTGATTTTGACTATTTGCCCCTATCAGGATTTTACAGCAGCTACCCCTGCACAAAAGGATTCTATCCTCAGGCAAACCGAGAGCTGTACCACAGGACCAGTGAGGGGCTACTTAGGGCTACAGGGTTGTGCTCAGTGCCACCACTGAAGATGCAGCCATTTCCCTGGATGCAGGATCAGACCCTAACATACATAACTGTGTGTATTCAGGATCAGGGCCATACACCAGCCACCTCAGTGGAGCTAGGGCATACTCAAACCTTTCTTTTTGCTGTCCTGTGTTTCCCAGCTGGCATCCTCAAGACCTAGCACTATATAAATAATCGGTGTAGGATAAAGCTACAGAAGCACTTCAAATGATAGACATTAGCTTCCTGTTGGGGTGGAAAAAAGAGCAATGGTATTGGTGCAGAAGATAACAGATGATGTCAAAAGATAAGGCAAGAAATGACTTAGTAGGTGCTAGGATGGAGACTGGCCAGTACTGCCCTCAGGGGGATCTGCGTGTGCTCAGCACCGCTATAAACAGCCATCAGCCAGGCCGAACAGCCCGGCTGCAGGCTCACAGGCCCGCTGCCCCCACCCATACCGGGGTCGGAAAGGAGAAGCAGCCGTGCAGCCTCAGCGGAGGACACACGCAGCTCCTCCTCCCTTCTCCACGGCACCGCTCTGCCGCTTCTGCCCGCGACCAGCGCGGCTGCAGCAGGAGGAGCGGCCGCTACAGAGCCGGCGAGGTTCCTGCGGGGCAGCGCTGCAGCAGAGCCCCTTGCAGCGCGGCTCCTTCCAGCAGCCCCTTCCAGCGGCCCCTTGCAGCGCGGCCCCTTGCAGCAGAGCCCCTTGCAGCGCGGCCCCCTTCAGCAGAGCCCCTTGCAGC
>NDXB01009964.1:79813-127267 GCA_002631895.1 Agapornis roseicollis
ATTGCAGCAGCTTGCAGCGCGGCCCCGCCGCTCCGGGCCCCGCTACAACCCCCAGACCCCATCCCCGGTCCTGCTCACCGCCCCGCTCAGCCAGGCCTCACCGTGCCGGAAGTGATCCCCGCCCAGCCGGAAGAGCGCCCCGCCCCTAGCAACCACCCGGGCGCCGCGTTGCTAAGGGCGGCCTGCAGGCAGGCTCCTCCGCTCGGTTCCTGCCGGAGGTCCCCGAGGCCGCTCGGCTGCACCCGCCCCGGCTGGGGACTCCTGGGGGTGCCGGTCCCTGGGGGTCCCCACAGCGGCCAATCACCCCAGGGTCCGTGTACTCACCCTCTATATCAGAACGAGCTCCTTAATCCCCACCAACAGTGTGGCCTTTCAGTCCTGGCTGGTTTCTCTTTATCCACGGGGTTTTGATATGCTCCTTGAAGCACTCTGGCACTAATAATTAAAACACACGCTTCTGGCTTTGATTTTGCCCAGGGATTTATTTTGTTTTTAATATTCCGATTCAGTATCCAGCTCTGAAATGGAGGCGTCTCAATAAGATGGAAAATCAGCTTGTGCTCTGTTTGGCTCACTTGTGGTATTTAAAGAATGTGATTTGATTTGCCCTTTTCCTAACCCTAAAGTGTCAGGAGTGCCAGGTGAGTTTCACTGCAGAGTTCTACTACCAGAGAGCCTAAATACTCTGGGGAAAACCTAATCGGTTGCTTATCTACTGAAGGGAGTGAGGTATGGCATTTGAAATGGAAGGATGACCTAGGTTGTTAGCAAGCATTTGACTTAAATGGGTATTAATGAAACGATTTCAAAGGTTTTGAGCAAT
Source organism: Agapornis roseicollis (assembly GCA_002631895.1). Lineage (NCBI taxonomy): Eukaryota > Metazoa > Chordata > Aves > Psittaciformes > Psittacidae > Agapornis > Agapornis roseicollis. Next base: position 80,637 of record NDXB01009964.1, read on the forward strand.
TGGATTAAAAATCTTTCATCTTTTTTAGTGCAGAAGACTTTACAGACAACTGGAGAACGCACACGGCTGCGAGCTGCAGAGGCCAGAGACACCTGGACAATGAAATCCTTCTAGCATAAAAAAACCTAAAGAGAAAATGACTCTCAAATAATTACCAGAGCTTTCACTGCCCCTCGTGAGTGGCTGCAGGGGGTGAGGGATGAATGCAGAGCTCAGGGATGTGGTCAATTCTGCCCTTTCTGCTCCCAAACACTGACTGCTGAGGACACAAAGAACCTGAATGTATTGTGAATGTCAGGAGAGATCCACTCAGTGTTAAATTCCTCCCAATACACTGAATTTGGTGGTGCTGCTGCCCACACACCTTCCCATGGGCTCCAATCCTCCCACACTGATGTTTACCCACAAAGGGGAAAATACACACGGATTGCAACTGATCCCATACATTTTTCCTTATTCTCCTCCACTCCCCCAACAGAAACAACACCAGAGGTTGTGCCAGAGCTCCTGCCCATTCCCTCTGCTGCTATCCAGCCCCTGAGGCTATGGAATCCAGCAACACCAGCTCTGCTCAGGAGACACTCGCCCTTCCAACCGCAAGCAGGTGGTGCCATTAGCCCGCTATGGCTCCCTGTCACCAGCACCTCACTGCCCCATTCCATTCAGCTGACTGGGGAATGATTAAAAAGGAAGATAGATATATATATATAGATATAGATATATATATATATGAGAAGATATTTTTCCAAAGCCCACGAGATATGAGTGTGTTTCAAAGCTCAAATTGATTCAACAAGCAGAAATGTCCATTTTGTCAGCACTCAATTCTAAGCAGAGGCAGAACTCAGGCCTGAAGTGTTTCTCCACATCCAAATTATCCTTACCTTTTTTAGTTCTTTCTGCAGTTCTTCCGTTTGCACTGCAGTGTTTTCTGCATGTCTTTGCAGTGAGCCCTATTTGTTATTATTCCTCAAACATGTACACCATATCCCCATGCACCAGTCTTTTCATCCTCAGGTTGCATCTTATTCAGCCAGGAAAAAATTAGTTACAACTGCTTTTACTTTTCAGCCCTTTCTGGAAACGCGGCCTTCCTCATTCCCTCTCCATAACCAACATTTTACTTTCTTGGTACCAGTAACACATCTCATTAAATTCTATGTTTTATCAGAAGCTTTCAAATTGCTTTCCCAAGATGAGCAGTAACCGCAGCATTTGGATTCTGATTGGAAACCAAGTCATACAAAACACACAGACCAACACCCAGGTGCGAAATATTGATGCTGGGGCAGTCACTACAGCCCTTTGAGGGTGGGTGTTCACAGACCCTGCCTTTACTCTGTTTCTCCATCCCAAAGGTCTCAGTGTTAGGACTGACACCAGCTCTCTCCAGCTGTAATGTGCTGTGTGTAACCTCCTAGCTCCTTTCCCAACTGAGAGTGGTAAAACCAAATTAAAACTCCTTAATTACTGAGATTCACTCCTGGCATCTGAGCTCCGGCAGCTGGGATTGGAAGAGGAAGGAGGTGGTGTGCAGAGAGACAGAAAATCAGGAACCAGTAACTCTTGAGCCTGCAGCTGAGTGTCACATGCTGATGTCTGGCTGAAAGTCTTGGCACTTCACTTGGGCAATGCTGAAATGCTCCAGCAGCTCCGCTAGGAAATAAACAGCACCAGACAGGTATGAGCTCTATAAATGGATCTCACCCACAGAGCTCCTCAGCCTCCTGACAGATACACACCTCACAGGCTGGTGCCATTTGTTCCATTGTACTCTCAGTGCTACATTAACGTTTGAAGATGAAGTAGGCTTTTCAAGCAGGCTTTAAGCACTATGAGACAGTCCTTTCTAACAGCACTTCTTGCACATTTTGAATTACTGATTTATTTTGCCTATTTCAAATCTGATCCCATGCTTCACACTCATCCAGAGGGACTCCATACTTGAGATTATTTTGATGAATGTTTGTATTCAGCTTCCTACCAGCCTGAATTCCTCAAGGGAAAATTCTCCCCAGGAAATCTACTGATCTTCAAAGGGTTGAGTCAGGAGGATCTGAAGATCCAAATCCCCACACTTTATCCTGCCAAGGTGAAGAAACCAAGTCTTATATGGTTTCTTAATGGCAAGTCTCACCCACTGGGTTTAAATTTTGGGTTCTCTGCTTTTTCCTTAGAAGAAATTGGCAACATGGGACAAATCCTGTCTTTCTCATTTTATATTTCCACAGCAATCATGGAATCAGAGACTGGTTTGAGTTGGAAGGGACCTTAAAGTTCATCCAGTTCTGAACTCCTGCCACAGGCAGGGACACCTTGCACTAGACCAGGTTGCTCCAAGCCCTAACCAACCTGGCCTTGAACACTGCCAGGGATGGGGCAAAAGTGATTGCAAACCTAGGAATGGAATGTGTATGCACTGGTAATAGACAATGTAATGTCTATTAAATCAAAATGATTGATGATGAACTTACTTATGCCTTAGTTCTGCCACTTGGGATATTAGAACCAAAATACATCCTTCCTCTAAGACAGCAAACGTAGGCAAAAGTGTAACTTGTAAGGCAGTTCTGTTTAATTTGCCACTAGAGCATTTGTGGTAACAGTCACCACTACATCTCTCACATAAAGAAAACCAGAAAGAACAGTCCTGTGGGGCTCTATCAGGAGTGGTGGAGATCAGAGAAGCTGGGGACCAACAGCCACCATCTGTGCCATTTTGGGGAAGTGCAGAAAAGCTTTGGATAGCTGAGAATATGGGATAGGTTTTTTGCCAATTGATGGGTTACTTTTTCCTGTTGTTAGTTCCACCTCACAAAGCGAGCAGGACCATTTCACATCCTGCTCAGCTTATCTGAAGCACTATGTTCTGTACCTGGAATAGACAGGAGCTGTTTTTTAAATCATGGCTTCGAGACCAGAGGAGGTAAAGCTAAGAGGAAATCAATATCTGGGAAACTCTGCAGGATCCTAACACTGTCCTTTGTCAGCAAAGGATTGACACTGAAATAAAAGGAGCTGGTGTGCGCTTCACCCAAGGACCCTACAGATGCTAGGTCTGAATGGATGTGATTCAGCAGCAGAAGGTACCTGTGGCAGCTCATACCTGGCTGTAGACTCCAGTGGGCTTGCACCCAATGAGAACTTGGATTTAGAGGGCAAATAGACAGTTCTTCACTGTGTGATGCTAACCTGGGAGGAAATTTGAGTTACATACCTGTGTTTTGGGAGTCAGTGGATGCTACCAAAACCAGCTGTGGTAGGGACCATGAGAACCAAGACCACAGTTGCCAGCTCAAATACACACTGCAACATGGAAGGATGGAGGCAAAACCGGCTCCAAACAGTACTGGATCCTATCATAGTCTGTAGCATCTTCATGCAAAGACATTAACAGCCAGAGCACCCACTGTGGTTCTCAAGCAGAGGCTGAATGCTGGCAGTAATGGTGATCACAGCTGTTTCTGCTGCAGCAGAAGTAGCCTCACTAACCAGAGGGACTGCTCATGGCATCTGCTGGAGGAGCTCCACAAATGACTCTTCTGGGTCCTGGGAAGATACAAAGGTTCTGCCTGAAGCTGGGACAGGAAATCCCAGGGACAGAAGAACTGCTCCATTTATGCTATTTCAGAACTAAGCTGGATACACCCAACAGAGCCTGGGAGGGGTTTTAGACATTTCTGCTGCTCCCTGCAATTAAATCCAAAGTCCTAAAGAAAGCTTGTTGTGTGAGTCTGGCTGAGTGCAGCTGTGCATGACAGCAGCCCAGCCCAGGCAGCACAAGGAAACCCCTAGCATGATGGAGTTTTATGTAGCCTTCTTTCAAAGCAGCTCACTTGAGATATGAATGTGGACCACAGCCCTCCTAATCCAAGCTGGGCAGCAGGCAGCTATAAACAAGTCCATTATAGACTGATTCTCCTTGATCTAACAGATATTGCCCAATATCTCATAGCAGCTTTGTGTAAAGGCAGGCAGGCAGAGAATCAGCTCAAACCCATGCTATAGGATAATACCTTGAAATAGTGTTGGCTCTCGACTGGTTTAACATGGTCTGATTCATTTGTTCAGCCAGTGTAGCACCAAGACAGTGGAAGAAAAATAACTCATGCTGAAAAACTGGTGCAGCCGATCTCACACATGAGAGAACATGAACAGACTGCTTCCAAAAAGCAGTCTGCAGAGACAGAGCGAAGCTGTGTGCACCAGAACAGGGGTTCTGGAAAACCACCTCTGTGCTACCCAGAAATCCCCTTCTCCAGTGCTCACAAGTAGATGATACAACTGCTATACTTGGCAGATTTGCATGGTTGATCCTCTCCCCATGAACAGGCTGGCAGAGGAGGGCAGTAGTTCTTGCTTCTCTTCCCGTTGTTGTTCTGTTTCTGCATCCCACTAGAAGGACCCTGGCTCAGTTCAGGGTCAGCTCGCTCCTGCTTTGGTCCATTCAATCTTTCTTCATGTTTTCTTTGCAAAGTGGCCTGGTCCTGACTTGATTCCAAAGGGAACATGAGCCTTTGGAGCTCTCAGCGGGGAGAGCCCGAAGGCATTGGTGCACAACTGTTATTTTAACACCAGAGCCATCCGGCACGCATGACTCCCTCCTGCCTTTCCGATTGTTGGGTTATTGCTTACTGAGACCCCATGGTTTGGAAGGAGGATGCTGCTGCACTATGAGTGAGCCATAATCACAGTGCTGATTTCTCACCTCAGCAAGTAGCAAACGAGCAATGGCAGAGGGTTAGAGCAGCGCTGAACGCTTCTGCTTCCCTGCACACACAGGCTCCCATGTGCACACCAGAAGCACCATCCTTCCCTACAGCCCATCTCTGCCACTGATAGTTGTGATGAGCACTCTGGTGCAAGGTGAAGGTATGACAGGCATGCATATGAAGGCAGATATGAGTCAGCTCACCTGCTGAAACTTCTTCCCAGCATCGAGTTACACAAGCCCCGAGACAGGAAGGTCTGGGTCCCATCAATTCTGGGCATTATAAAGCCAGTATGAAAAATGTGGCAGGTGGAGCTCATGCTGGCACCTCATTTTTCACTCTTCTGCACTGTCCAGGTCTTCTTGGCACCATGGCTATGTGTTCTTTTTAATGGGGCTTTCACAGACCTTGTTCCAGGACTGAAAACAACCACCAGCACATGCAGCACCCCAGGGAAGATCCCTGCCTTTTCCCAGAGCACATGGAGGGAGTAGGATTCTCCAGCTGCTCTGTGAGCTTGATGTGGAGCTGTGATGTTTGTGAGGGACTGAAGCATGAACTGCCCCGCTAACGCTGCAGGTGTGAGTAACAAAGGAGAAGGGGGAAAAGGCTGATAATCAAAGAAAAAGAAGACAGCAAAAAGATAAGCCCTCCTGAGCAGGTAGTGTGAGAAAGTATTAATGGTTAACTCGCTGTCATTGTGGAATAAAGGGAAAAATGCAACTGCAAAGGGAAAGAGAAGCTTACCTTGCAAAGCAAGTTTCCCATTCACTCCACCAGATTATTGTTGTTGTTATTTGCTCTTCACCCTTTGAATGCTAAAGCATGCAAATGACCCTTAACTACAGGCATAACCCTCTGCCCACAACCTCCCTGCCTGTATCCCTGCACACACACAGAAAAAGGATGCTAAACACGGCATGGAAATGCAGAAGGATAATTGATTCTCTGACGTGCAGAAGCCCACAGGACTCCTGAGGGAGCACAGGTATAAAAGGAGGAGATGCACCTCACTGGCAAGCAGAGGACAGCCGGGGGAGATCCAAGAGCATCCTCCTTGCTCAGCACTTGTCCGGTCCCCAAGACCCCGCAGGGCTCACAGAGGCAGCTCTTGAGAAGAAGTTGTATTTGCAACAGGGGAAGGAAGCGCCCGGGCAGGAGCCGATCCAGGAAGCGCCTGTTTTCTAAGGGTAAGCGTGAGCCTCTGTACGTGCATGTAACAGGGTAATGGCTATATGGAAACTGAAGAACAGTTAAATTACACTGAAATGCAACCAAATTGGCAGCAGTACTCAGCTTCAGCAGGTACAACAGCCTTTGCATCATGCAAGGCTTTTTTGCAACAAGTTATAGAACGAAACAGTAATTGAACTATAGGATAAATGCAAACAAATAGAATTGTAATATAGATGAGCTTTGTAAAAACATGTTAGATGCTTACTGGCTGTAGCACAGTTTCCTGTTTGCTATAGTGGTGCGAGTTCCTTTTGCCCTGGAAAACAAAGGGTGTTTTACTTACCTGCTGATAAAACTGTGTTTGAGCCAAACCAAAGTATGAGGAGAAACACAACAGTGTTGCTGCAGGTAACGTGAGGCAGAGCAAGGCACTGAAAAGGATTTCTGCTTTTCTAATGTAGGATTTCACACTAGAAGAGTCTAGACTTTCTAAAACAGCAGGTATGGTAAATGCTTCATTTCATCTACACAGTGGTGTTTTTAAGAGTGATCGGGTCAGGGTTTCAGAACCAGTAAGGTGTAAGTTATCCACCTCTCCGGCATCATTTCCACAATGCTGCTGTTAATGCTGCGCAGGGTGGAATGAAGCTATTAGGCTTTACCTGCTGGAATGGTGCGAAAAGCTCTTCATCTTAAGGGCAATTTCTTTATTAATCATTTTTGCACACGCTGCCAGAATGCAAAGGAAGGTGTCCCTCAGCTCAGGGGAACTGCTGAGGTGACAAGGCTTTGCAGAGCTTCCAAGCTGCAGGAGACACTTCAATTCCCAGTGTCTCTTCTGCAATATGGGAAGGGGTGCAGGACCCTGATTTCAGACTCCTTCCCAAGGGAAAAAGGGGGACAGAAACACCCCAAAAGCTAGGATGAGAAGCAGGCTGTAGCTAAGGGAGAGAACACAAAGCAAGACAGGAGGAGAAAGGCAAAGCCAGAAACAATTAAAAAGAAAAAAAATCAAATAATAGAGAAAAAAAAAACCAAAAAAGATCTCAAAGGGACAAAAAGTGGTTCTGGAGAAAGCCCAGCATGCAAGGATGAGAAACCAGAAACAGAAAGTGGTAATTGGGGCTGTATCCTAGGAAATAAAAGGGCTTGGCTTTCATTTACAAGGATACTTCTCAGCTCACACTGCAACTTTCCTGGGACTGACTACATCTCCTGGTTGACACTTTCTACATATGCAGGTGCCAGAGTCTCCTGGTACCCCCCAACAGGTGCTTTAGATCATCTCCTCTATGTGGAAGGATTGGATTTGGGATTTGTCTTGGAGCTATTTAGGGGAGAACAGAGAAGAGGCGTTTCTTTTCAAGTTCCAGTGAAAAAAAGGCAAGCAGGAAAACGGCACCAACACCAGAAGCCCTGTAGGTCTCTAAAAGTCACTCCTTTTGCTTCTTCTGAGCACTCCTCAGCTGTCTGAGGCAGCCAGAGGAAGCCATGAGCTCACAAGAAGCTCTGTTGGAGCCAAGAGCAATGGTGCTGCTCCCAGGGGAGCAGATGGGAAAGCTGCTGGTGCTATGGCTGACAGCACAAGCAGCAGGAACCAGGCTGAGAATGAGTTTGTGATAAGAAACCCCATTCCTTAGTGCACCACCTTTCCCCATGGCTATCCCTGCACTTCTGACACTGCCACTAGTTCTGTTCTCTGGTACCAAGCTCAGACCCACTTGCAAGATCCCCAGTCCTTACCCAGCCTTCCCCTCCCTGTGTTACCTTAGTCAGGACAGTGGGCAGCTGTGCCCGAGCAGGAGAACAGAGCTCACTGCTGATGTCTTTCATCAGATGGGGCCCCCTCCTACCACCACCATCAGTAAAACCCACTGCTTGGGCATTTAGAAGCCAAATCAAACCCTTTCCATACAGAAGCTGCTCTTTTTGAAAGAAAGTATTGGTATACATTTGGAAGGTTGTTTTTCTTCTCTCCTACTGAGATCACACATCTTTCTGCTCTTTTCTTCGATAAAATAAGACAGAGAACAGTGAAACTTGGAATTTTAAAGATTTCTATCCACATTCTTAAAGAATCTTTTTTTGAGCAAAAGATCAATCACTTTCAATGGGAACTCAGGAACAGCATTCACTGAAATACCTTCCTCCTGTCCTTCACTTCCAGAGACAAAAGCTCCTGAGGGTGTGCAGCCTCAGCCCACTGTCCTGAGTCATTCCCAGCCCCAGGACACGAAGCAGTGTCTATCAGAAGGCAGACAAACACGGCTCAATTCCATCTCACCTTCCACCAAAGCTGGTGCTCAGGGCTTCCATAGACACCTCACCAACTGCTGGGGGCTCCTCTCAACACAGCAGCAGCTCAGCTCTCCTGAAGGGATGTGTTTTGTCCAGTCCCCTCCTCTACCCAAGCATAGTGACTGAAGTTGTTGTGGTTTGCCTGGCTAACCAAGCTCAGCACCTGGTCTCCCCTCACTGCCACTGACTGCTCTGCATTTCAGGTCACTCCAAAGGGTGGAAGATGCTGGATAAGGCCACCCTGCTCCTGTTCCTGCATTTAGTCACATGCTCCATCTCCTCTCCTCTCTACCCAGCTCTCAGGTAAGCTGCTGAGTGGTTTGGCCATACTGCTTCATCTCTGTGCAAAATAAGCACGTGCCAAATTAAGGTTGTCAGCACTTTGGATTAACTGTATGTGTGTTGGTGAAGCCTATTTCTTTGCCCTGGCTTACTTCTCTGGGTACACTACTAGCCTAGGGGTGGTTTCCAAAGGCAGCAGGCACCTGATGCAGTATTTCAGCCCAGCTGGTTTTAGAATTGAATGCTGGGTTCTGTAAAGGGAAACTGGCAATCTCCAGAGCAGGCAGCACCTCCAGCTCCATCCCTGGTTACAGTCTGCGTCTGCAAGTCACAACTGCAGATATTCTCATCCATGAACTCTGCAGCTGCTTAGTGTACTTCCTATTACAAAGCACAAGGTCCTATAATGCGGATTTCCACATCTCATAGAAAATGCTTTAGCCTTGTGCAAAGCCATGGCATAATGATACTAGAATTACTGGAATTTTGCTTGAGGGTGCTGGGAGCTGTGATGAGGAAGTGTGTTTGAGGCAGCTCTATCAATCATCTTTTCACTGCTGAAATAGCTTCAGGACAGTTTCTAGTTGAGGAGAGTGACAAACACCACTTGCACTACTGAGGAGATGCATGGCAAAAGGAGAAAGGAAAAGCAGAACAGGGAGCAGTGGTCGAGAAGACTGATCCCTGACTGGCTACTGAACACATCTCACTGCATGCCTTGGGTTCCTCTTGCAGGTACAGTCCAGGGCTGGTTGCTGGCAAGGCCATGAACTTCCAGCTACAGCACAGCAGCCCATTGCAGAGCCATAATCCCTCAGCAGAGGAACAGGAGGAGGAGGGTTTAACAGATCCCACTGAGAAAAGGTTTGTATCTCACCTCTCAGCCCTGCAGCAGCAAGAATACACCTGTCACAATCTTCCCCCAGCCCAGGAGCAGGCCAGAAGGTTGCTTAGGCCCATCAGCACCAAAGTCCAGGCTTCAGCTGAGCCCTGCAACTGCAGCAGGGTCCAATCCCTCACCATCACCAATGTTCAGCATCCTGCTGTCCCCTGGCAGCAGGGATGTACTGATGGGCTTGGTTACAGACCCAGGGCTCCTGCAGGGAACATAATATCCACCAAGCCCTGGGAATCCATCTGCTGGTCATTAGAGCCTCTCCACCCCTGCCAGGAGATGAAGGATGGTTATTTCTCTCTAAAGCACATAGGACTCATTCTTACAACAAGGGAGGCAGCCAAGTGGCTTGTGCTCCCCTTAGCTGTGGATATTTAGGAACCTGGGTCTAACCACACACTAGAGACCTGCTGGACTCTCCTGTCACCCTGTCCCAGGCACATCCCTCCCAGGAGGTAATGGTGTTGCTGCAGAGCACATAATGTCCCAGTCCTCTGGGACTCTGCCCTCTCCCACCTTGGGGTTCTTCTCCTTTCCACTACTTTTCTGACCTCACCTTTGTTTTCAGGCACTTCTCCTTACTTGTTTTAGCATGGATACTGATTAACAGACATTTTGTCTGCTGCCTCCATGTCAGAACTGAGCTCCCTCAAATCCTTTTACCCTCCAACACTAACACAGTCCAATACCAAAAGGCGTTTGCTGTGGTCACCTGTCCCTGACAGCAGCAGTGTTCTGTCTAGTGCAGTTTGTGATATGAACTTCTCCCCAGGAAGGTTCGTGGCTGGCTCAGAGAGCACAGTCTGTGCTTGTCTCTCCCTGCAGGATGCAGCGCCACGCGGATGCCATATTCACTGACAACTACCGCAAGTTCCTGGGGCAGATTTCTGCCCGCAAGTTCTTACAGACCATCATTGGCAAACGCCTCGGGTAAGCCACAGCCCTTTGCTGACCTAGGGCTGATGTTCAGTTATTACACTGGGCACTTCCTTTCATCCAGGTAGAAGAAATAGCCACCTTCTACTGCAACAAAAGCAAGCTCTCCTGCTGTTCCATACCCCAAAGGGCATCCTGCATCCCTATGTCTCGGATCCCCCTAATCACAACTATCATTAAGCAGCTTAATTAATCTTTTCCTCCAAGTCTGTAAGCGTCAGATCAGCTCAGAGCTCTACCATAACACCAACAAGCAACAACAGTTGCAAATAATAGTTACAATGCTCATTCAGGAAACAGGTATCCCTAGCCTTTTTTGAAGAAAGAAAACAGCCTCTCCACAATGATTCGGGGAGCTCTGGATAGGCTCTAACCTAACCCTAACCCTAACCCCTATCCTATGGATATAGGCTGGATAGATCAGTTCTTGCCACTAAATAAAACCAACTAGTCACCCGAAAGCCAGCTCTGCTCGCTCTTCTAACACAGGAGCAGAGCTGACAATTCCTTACTGAAATTAAGCGGAATGGCCCTAGGCTCAGGCCCAGCAGGTTTCCTCACTGTGCTGCTCAGCCTGAGCCAAACTTTGAGTGAGGGACTAAGAAGCATCTCTGAAACAAAGATGTTTCTCATCTTTTCATAACAGAAGCAGTGAGAGCAGCCCAGGAGAAGGGGTGCGTGGATTCCTGACAAGGCGCCAGTCTGACAGCGTCCTGATGGACAGCCGCTATCACCAGCACATGGTTCTGCTGGACTTCCTGGAAGCCATTCTGCAGAATCAGAGGTAGGTGGGAATCAGTTTGTTATCTGCTCACTGAAGGAACAGGACAAGGTCCTTATTGCTCTCTGGCTTCCAGACATAAAGCTGCTGGCTTAATCTCATCATTTAGGTACACTCAGGGAAAGGATAAAGCTCTTACCTAACCCCATAACCCAGCCTTACATGGGCAAGTGGGGTGCAGGTAGGAGCAGCCTGCCCTGAGCCAGCCTGCACCACATCACTGTGCTGTCTTCTGAACCCCATATTTCAGTAAAATACCAGTGGAAAGACAACGACTTTCTCCCTCAATCCCAGTTCTACCATCACTATCCCATTCTCTTCTTTCACAGGCCTCAGGACATCTCCAGCAGGCAGATACAAGGCTTTCCCAGCACTCTGGCTAAGCTCATGTAAATATTTCTCCCTTTCTCATCTGCTCATGCTCTGGTGAGTACCATTCCCTGCTGTACATAACACACTGCCTCTGTACTGCTCACACTGTTCAAAGGCTCCCCTTCAGAGACATCAACTCCCACTGGTGTCCATGAAAACAGGTGCTTGCTGCAATTCCAGGGGAAAAAAACCTCCCCCTCAATTTTGTCAAGTACCTTAAGTCCTGTCAGGCTGAACAAACAAGTGTTCTGAAGCTGCATGTGGATGTGTGGTAACAGGCTTGCAGCCTTGTAAAGCCATCTGAGCCTGCGTGCCCAAGTGTTTAAGCTGGCTAAAGGCAGACAAAAGGCTTCCCCCAGGAGCAGACTCTGCCTCTAGGTCCCTGGGACACTTCAGGTTTTCCCTGCACTGAACAGGAGGGGAAGTCTTACTGTTTCCTGCACTCCTCCCTCCTGAAAGTCATCACCTGAACCCTGAATTACACTGTAAACCCTGCCAGCCCTGGGGGGCTGGGAACTGGCAGACAGTCCAACCCTGGGGAAACCTTCACTTGTACAAACCTCAGTTGTTCCAATTGAAGCAACCCCATCTTCCTTCTCTGTCCCACAGAAACTAAACCTGTCCAACCAACAATACAAAGGGGCATGGAGAGACCTATGTGCATACTGAAGGGGGTCGGGGGGGGGCTGGAGAAACCATGCCTATGGATTCAGCTGGGAGAATGTGGCCTTTCAGCATCTCTCTTGTGATGTTTCACTTGATTACCTTTCCACAAATACGGTCAGCCAGGAAAAGCCTCTGAAGAATGAAAAGACTTCTGTGTGCACTCACAAAGTTTCCTCATCATTCTCTTTTCTTCCTGCTTCTGTCTAGAATAACTCAGAGCTCTTGGGCCTGACTATACAGTAACCTCCACAGCAAGGAAGACATTCCCAGGTGTGAGCAGCTCGAAACTGATGCATATGCTCCTCAGATCTGTTCAAAGGAATGCAGTTCTGATGCATTGCTTCATTTACTTCAGTCTTTAGAGTCTCACTGCCCTCTCTAAGTACTGGTCCGTGTACTGAATCAGACAAAAACCCCACCTCCACGGCTTAACCTCGGGCTGCTTTACATACAAAACCTAAACCAACCAGTACACTTGTGATCCTGGGGACATGCTGTCTACCGATAAAGGCTTTCAAATCACAAAGCAGAGCAAAATTTCTGCCCAGTCATCATTCTGTTTGAGGGCCTGATTAATGAAGCCACCCAAAGGCCCTTTTAGGCAACTTCGTACATTGATTCAGCCTCCTCTAAATAGATGCTGATGGCACAACCACACACAGCTTGGATCAGGGGGAGACAAGACATGAATCCACATGTCTACCCCCATTAGAAACACAGCTGTGGGCTGCTACTGTGTCTCCTTGGCAGTAAAACTGAACTCTCAAATGCTCAGTTCCTGCTCAGCCTTGAGGTGTCCAAACTGAAGCTACAGCTCGGCAAGAGTTAAAGGAGAACCCTGGCATCAGATTGGGCTGGCACTGTTTTAATTCAACGTGCCAGCCAGTGGCTTTGAACACCGTGGTAGGTTACAACGGTAAATGTTTATTAATGCAGTGCTCTCATGCAGCTCCTTCCTTCCTTGTCACCCCAATTCTGTTGTTTGTGTAATAACTATGTCTTCAGAAATGTAAATAACACCAGGACGGGGGCTGCTTTCCTCCATTAGCAAGGAATAAAAGTTGTTCTAAATAAACCTGTCCAACAGCAGGTGAAGATGGCTCTTTGTCTGTTGAGACCTAAGCTTCTTGGCTCTGGGCCCAGAATGGAAGATGTCACTCAAAGACAAGTGCCTGTGCTAATGAAGGCACCAGGTACAAAACCAATACCTTCAACCAGGTTAGAAAAAGTGGCATGCAAACTTATATTAAGGTCTCTGAAACCACCCCTCCTTGCACTCAAACAGTTCCTCCTTAGCCTGCAATATTTTTCCTCAGGTGACTGTTATTTTAGGATAGGAAGCTGCAGTATGCATGGGAATCAGTTCATACTTGCACCAAATCCATACCACTTACACTTTCCTTGTTCAGGTTGCACAATTCCAGCACTATGAAAGTATTACGAACTGCCCAGTAGGATTGGGAAGCACAAAAGGGGATGCTGAGGGAGATCAGTGAAGCTGTGGCAGCAGCAAGAGCACCAGCAGGTAATCTGTTACCCCTCCACAGGCAGGCAGCTGTCAGTGAGACAGAAGCCATCCTTCTGCTGCACACACAGCTGGGCAAAGAATGCACCAAAGTAAAAACAACCCCAGCAGGCCTGGTTCTGACTGCATTTGTGAATGCTGTGAAATGTATTCTATGTGTTCAGTAGCAGCTAACACACTTGAAGCCATTAGGACTTACTTGCTCCAAGGAAAGGCATCATGAGAAACGAAGCAGCTTCCTAAGGCAGTAAGCAAACAGGGTAGCAACCAGTTAAAGTTCTGTTAAATGGCAGCAAAGCTGTATGCAAACACTGGATTGGATACTCCCAATAAAATCAAAAGCCCTATCAAAACCACTCTGGAGAGACCCAAGTCTGCATGATAAATAGCTGTGTGAGCGCAGCTATTTAGGTATAAAAGGGACTCATTTGAGTGTTGAGTGTGCATCAACATGAGGAGACAAATGCTCAAACTCTGGAAGATTAAAAAGCAAATAAAGCAAACCAGAAAATGTCTTGAGGAATATAAGGCCAGAAAAATAAAACCCACCTTTCCTAACGCAGAAACAAGGAGGCAGAAAATCAGTAGCAACACATGCAGCTTAGAAAAGACACATCACATCTGTGCTCACCTTGAGTAACATTCCAGAGCTCTACAGGCACAGGGAAAGGACTGTCCTAACACCAAGCATCAGTGGAAAAACTTAACAACAAAGTGGGCAGAAACAAAATATGATGCTCATGTCTGCTCACTAGGGTGAAAAGGAACTCCACAGTAAAACACTGTAAGTTGTAGCTTTAACTATTTCTTGCTTAAGTCCATTAATCCCATAGGACTTGAACGGAGCATTGGAGATCAGGTTTTGAAGGAGTGCAGACGAGTTCCTTAAACCTCTTTGTCATCCTGTGTAACATTCACAATGAGCAAACAGGTAGGAACTCTCACAAAGAGAAACACTGAGCTAAGTGTGAACAACTGCAGCAGGGAAGAGCCAAGATGGCTTTTACACAGCCAGGCCTCCTATGTGAAGTTCTTTGGAGGATTCAGCTCCACACCTTTATCCACATGCCTGCTGGTTGATGAAATTTTCCTGAATCTCCAAAAGCCATTTGATAAAGTTCCTTTGCCAAAAGGCCTTTAAAGAAACTGGTCTGACATGGGACAAAGGGACAGGGAGGAAGTGACTGACAAGCTTCCTATGTGTTTCCCAAGTTGCTCATCAGGAGATTTTGGGCTTTGGTTATCCCTATTGGCATGTCCTCCAATAAAGCCCAAGTGTGCTGCCTGAACACTTCTTAGTAGTCTTGAAGGTAATTACTATTACCCGAGAAGTTAGAGCTTGAGTAACTCAAACATGGCCACATGGCAACCAGCAGATTTCTGGCATTGTTTCACAGAACAGACACAACCACCTCAATCAAACCTGTACTTGGAGTGAAAAGGTTACTTCCAGGGCCTGGAAAGGAAGTGAACCTGCTTAAGGGACCCACCAAACCCGCCAGGGTCAGACATGGCCAGGCAGGCAGCACCACAGCACATGGGCCATGCTCCAGGGACTGCTACTACCTGAGCCCCAGTGGCAACTCGGCACAGCCCAACGCCATCCTGAAGCCAGAGAGAAGAGCCATTAGTGGAGACGTGCAGATGACAGCATGATACAAGGGATGGGCAGGAGTGGGATGTCCCCCCTAATAAACATGTCCCTCTGGGAAAGGACATGAAAGAACAGGAAGCTTCACACACAGCAATGACTCACACACAAAATTGCCCACCGGAAAAAGCTCTTTTCATTCTCATATGAGCCCAACTTCCAATCCCAGCCTCAGAGACAGCCAAAGGACACAATTCAGGACCGTTCTTTCCTCTTTATTCACAAACCTTTCAGGATGAGGAGGACCATCTGGGGAAAGGTCAAAGTGTATTTGCTTTTTCCTCTTTTTGCTAAAGGAAATTCAAATGTCCTGGGAGAAAAAGGGGCAGGGAGGATCCAGGGAAGAGGATTTTCTTGATTCATATGAAAAGCACTGAAGGAGCATGAACACAATGATGAAAATCAGATCTTATTTTTAAAAAGTGTAACTGGCACCTTTTGACTTAATAAAAACCCCAAAAATTTGCTTCTGCCTCCTTCTTCTGTCATTTATTCACCTCTGCTCTGAAGGCATTTGCTTTGTTTTTCCACATTTCTTCCATTCTTCTGGGACTACTGTGTCCTGGAAAGACAAATCCAAGAAAAATTAACTCTTCCAGGAACAAAGCACTTCCTTGCACAGAGAAGTGTCCCCAGACCCCTCATTTGCTCTCCAGGGAAGGGTTTCAGACCAGCCTCTCAATGGAAGTTTATCGGAGTGATAAAACCAGCGCTGCAATGGAACAGAGGGCTGAATTCAAGGAGGATGGAAGTGGTCAGACAAAATGAGGGATAATCTCCGGAGCAAAAGGGATGAATGAGCCTTGTGAATTACAGAAGTGAACAAAAAAGCCGAGCTGAATGCAAAGCCTGCAGGTACCTGAACTGCTCTTCTACTTTTAACAGGGCCAATCTGTCTGCTTGGAATCAAGTGGTCCATGTAACACACACTAAAGTTCTTTAGGTCCTCAAGAAGAGGAAGCAGCCTGATGTGGGCACAGCACGCCCATCTTTTACCTTCCAAGATGCCAGAGACAGGCACAGCTATGGAGGCGGAGCACTTGACAGCCCAGCCCTAAAAGACGGTAACAATGCACTCTTAACTGACATATCTGGGGCATCAGAAACCCCAGAAATAAGGAAAAATGCTCATGAGTGCACATGGCAGCAAAACATAACTGATGGTTCGGGGATAATAAATTCTGTGCAAGATCTTCCAGGATTAGTCACAGCCCATGGGGAATGAAGGAGTTAAAACACCGTGTTGAGAGACAGAAAACATGCAAACTGTGGAGAACACAAGCGAAGCATTTGGTGACAGGCCACTGAACAGCTGAAAGCCCAAAGCTATGGTAAAAAGAAGCATCCAGGGATAAGAACAGCACCAGCAAACACAGCCGGGATGCAGCCAGCATTCATCTACTAGAACAAGTGACAGCCATCTCCAGTTCCTCTCCAGTTACTTGTCACAGCTTGTTCTGTGCTCAGGTACCTCAAAACACTCCAGGGAGAGAAGAGATAGGAGCAGGGTGGTTTTCTTTGGGACACGATGCCAAATTCTCCTTAGGTAATTTTCATGACTCCATCTTCCATACTATCTGAGCTGCAGACAGGAGCTTACACCACAGTGCACATGGTTTCTGTGACACAGCCACCCACGATGGTTTTGTTTTACACCACAAAAACTGAGGTCTGTGTGTGCCTGGAGCACTATGAACATGAGAAAGCAGATGCTCATGAGATGTATCACTGCAGCAATTGCAGTTTCATCACACAACTTCCCCCAGATGCAATCTTCCTTCCCCAAAATAAAACGGTGCACTGACAGAGAAATGAAACCCCACATGCACATTCAGAACCAGGCAGCATGCAGAGCAGCAGGCAGTCCTGCCTTCTACACTGCTGTGCACACAGCAAGCTGGGACCTTACCTGCTCAGAATGAAAGAAAAAGAAGCTCTTTGTATCAGTGAATGGCAATGGAGACTGATCAGGTGGCTGTATTCAATGGAAGGGACTGACTGAGCCATCATGACCAATTCAGAGTAATGGGAGGGTGAGCCCTGCACTGGGTTGTGTTTTCATTTGAATGAGGGGGTGCTGACCTGACTCTGCTGCACACAGAGATCATTGCCACCCCAAATGAGGACATAATTCAGCAGTGAGAGTGCCTGGCAGCTGAACAGCCAGAATACTGAAGATGGGGTTAGTGGGTACCAACAGCAGGATGGGAACAACCCAGGTATCAGCCACTTTCACCATGGTCTCCTCCAACCAACATTACTAATAATTTATTTACAGGAACAATACTGCTTAAACCAGGTTTATTTCATCACCCGAGAGCTGCCTGGTGCCCAGGACAGCGTATTCGGATGTGTACGTGTTACCATACAGGATTCAGATGATTGAGGAAATCACACAAAGACAATTTAGTTCTCAGAGGACATGTACTGCTAATATGCAAACCCAGCTGCAGCCAAAGACACCCAAGGACTGATTTAAAGCCCAATGGGCAACGTTGGAAGGATGCAGTTTCAGCTCAGGTATCTTTTTGTACATGGAGTGAGTGATGAAGTGAAATGAAACACGCAGCATGCCCAGGAAAGGCAAATTCCAAAAAGACCCTTACTTCTAGAAGAGCTGGTCACTAGCAAAACCCCCTTTTACCGCAGCGTTCTATACTTTGCCAACCTACTGCTCTGCTCTGCAGCGATCCTGCCAAAAGGAAAGAGGGAGAAAGGTTCAGAGAGGACAGGAAGGAGGAAAGCAGCCCTGCTCCAGGAACCAGAGCCAGTGTTAGAATGTAAAAAGCAAAACCAGACCTTCTGGTAACTTCTGTAAATGATGGTTTATACAGTTCCCTTCCCACAGCCACCAGCAGTGTCCATAGTGGAAGAGCAGCTTTGCCTCAAAGTGCCATGTAGTTAATTACCACTGCACTTCAACATCTGAGCCAGTCTAGCAGCACCTCACAAAAAGATGTCTTTTTGTACTTTAAAGACACGTACAAAGGGTTTAACTTTAGCCTAAGGTAGAAGTTTTACTTTCAAATTTGCCATTGTAGTTGCAGCTTCATGTTGCTCACAGTGAAAAAGCACATGGCCACCCCCTGCAGTGTTTTGAAGTAGGAACCAACCACCTGCATTTATGTGTTAACAGAAGCCCTGGTTGAGCAAAGACACTTAGAAGTAAGCTTCATTGTATTATTTCTCCCCAAATCTGTATCCTAGGCAATCTGTAATTAACAATGATTTTATCATTACTCTCTCAATTACAACATAGCCCTGTTGGTAACAAAATCCCAATAGGAACTGTCATACTAACAAGGGGAAATGCCACAGTGGAGAGGGCTGAACACCCGAGGGAACAAGGCTGAGCAAGCTGGATGGTATAGAAAGGGTTAATTACTGTAATCATCCTCCCTGCTGCAGCAATGCAAGTAGAAATGTTTTAAAGACAATAAATCATTGCAAAACCCCTGAAAGTCATATTCTTGTGTTTGGGTTTTCTCTTCTTATAGCTCTTATCCTGGTTTTAATGTGGTGTAATCAAAAAGTGAGAACCCAGGGGTATGTATGCAAACAGGTATGCAAAGACAAACAACCCCTAGTGGCTCCAAAGGGGAAAGTAAGAAAAGCACAGGTTTGATGGCAAAGCAGGCCAGTAAGATGACCTTCAAAGCCAAACTCTGCATTAGTGCAAAAGGGCTAAAACGTTAAATCTCACATGGAAACCCCACGTGGCAGAAGGGAAGAAGAGGGAACAGTCTGACCTTGACTTAACACACTGTACCGGCAGCCTGGGTCAGCAAACTGCCCGCAGGCTGTGTAAGCCAGGGCACATTCACCACACACTGCATGGCAGAAGACTCAAGTGTGAAGAATCAGTCCAATGCCAGCACAGAAATGAATGCTGTAGCCCTCACATTTTCCATAGTTTTGCTTAGGTGTGCTGCCCTTTGTTGTTGCACACCTCTAATAAGCATCTGCTTCCCCTCCCTTCTGCTATAATCCCCCTGTAGGGAGGTGAAGACAGCTGTAAGATACTCCCACCTTAACTTCCTCCTCTTAAAACTGATCTCACAAACACAGCTACAGAAGAGTTGGGCCTCTTCTGCATCAACAGTGGCTTTCATTATCTAACAATATTGTGAGAGCTTGATAGATTGCGTAGCAAAATGAATTTGTCAGTGAATGGGTCTTGCTGGATGTGGGTTTCCCACATCAAAGTGCACATACTTCCACCCTGTGCCTACTCTGTGTGCCTGATCACTTCAGCAATGGCCACGGGAACCATTCTCCCTAAAAGAGCTGTACCTCAGTGACAGGACCTCACTGCCCCAGTCAGTTTAAACCCTTGCTCTGAAAACAGGCACAAAGTGGGACTGAGCAGCACATCCCACATAAGATCTAAGAACCAAAAGCAGTGTTAACTGCTGTATCAGCTACTGATACATGGTAGCATCAATGTCATCTCCTTCCCACTGATTTTAAAAGCAGCTCCCACCAATACATCCACCCCAGCTTACCGTTTTACTGCTTTCTGAGCCAGCATCCTGTTGCCTGCCAGGAATGTGATGCCACCCAAAATGGCCAAGTACTTCAGAGTCTGGAACATGTTGAGCTGAGTCCAGTAGACATACATGAGTCCCAACATTGCTGTGAAAAAGTAGACAGAGCCCATGTCTGAAATTGCATTTCAAAGGCCATTCGTTATTCTCAGAACACTTGTCATGTTGTACTGCCAGGCTGAGGCATTTGGTTTCCATATCATCTCTGAAGCTCTGAAACAGCAGATCTCACACTACACATTATTGCCAGGGAAGAGAGGCATCTGGGTCTCCATCCTGGAGAAAAATGTGACACTGACAGCTTGTAGCCAACCCTCTTGTGGCAGAATTATGTATATATTCTATACATTAACAGCTATTAGAAGGAGAGGATACTGTGGATTTCAATAGAGATTATTAACCTTCGCGCATCAGTAGGAACTTACAGTTTTATAAAGCTTCCAAAGAAAACCGTTTGGATTAAGCAACACAGTCATTTGGAAACACTAGATCCAATGTTCTCTCAACCTGCTATGCTTTTGCAATTCTACCAAGACAGTAAATGCCTGTGCAACCAAGGACACAGTAAAATTGATGAAAAAAATTGGTCCAGCCAAAGAATAAGAACTTTCACAGAAAGAACTTTAAAGAAAAGCTGTAGCCTTTCACTGTAGAAGCAGTCCTGCAGGTTTCAGTCCCCACAGAAACCCCCTGTTACAAAGGATAAACACACAATAAAGAAAGTGTGATCTCTGGAAATAAGAAGTTCTATTAAGTACAGATAAATAGTGTGAGAAAGGAGCCCAGATAATGACAGCTGCCATAAGCTGATGGCCAAAACAGCTTTATCACCATATTAAAAATGATGAAAAGCAGGAAGACAGATGAAAACAAGAGAACAAATGTTATGCTATTATGTCATTATAGTTAATAGACCACAAGCCCATTAACCACCAGGGCTTTCATCTGTAACTCCCAGGTGAGAAGGTCATACAAATCAGAAAGCCTCTGACACTTACCAGCATGTCCCACGTGAAAAACAATGGTGCTGGGAGCAAAGCTGAAGTTGGAGATGTTTGCACCTATCTTTATCCACTAAAAGGAAAAGAAACACAACTTGAATTACAACAGCTTTGTAAATGCAAGCTTTTATTTTAAGAATCAGTACCTTTCAAGCTTAAGTTCTTCAGTGACTGCAGTGTATTCTCTACAGAAGCACTTCAGTGCTACAAGAGCACAGAGTAGTAACTTTGCTAGATAGAACTGATAAACTCCTCTAGTGAAAATTTCTCCTGCTATTTCTGAATGGCAGATGCATTTTCTCACTTATGTTTCTTAAACTGATGAGAAGATGTTGCTCCAGATCTACATTTTTCAGAAAAAGCAACACTGCC
Source organism: Agapornis roseicollis (assembly GCA_002631895.1). Lineage (NCBI taxonomy): Eukaryota > Metazoa > Chordata > Aves > Psittaciformes > Psittacidae > Agapornis > Agapornis roseicollis. Next base: position 101,851 of record NDXB01009964.1, read on the forward strand.
ATTTCTATCCTGCTGAATTACTTTCAATCCAAAAGAAAAAACAGGCGAGGTTCTAGCTCTGCATTCAGCAAAAGAAGAGCAAGAGATACAAAACATATGCTCATAAAACCCTTTTCAGTGTCTAGAGGACAAAACAGACAGGCATGAAGATGTGAAATACATGTAGTATCGGTGGGACTTTTCACTGAAGTCTCATCAATGTGTATATTGTGGACTCCAGAGACCAGTGGACATGACTATCCGAATGGCAGCTTTTGATGACACTGGGAAGGGGAAATCACTGCCAAGTAAACAGGGATGAGTTTCATCCTCTAAATAAGGAATAGTTTAACTTGCCTAGATGAGGTTCTGTATTGCATTAAGTTCAAAACACTGATCTGACGCTACAGCGAGTAGCAGTGGATGTTTTAACTACAGACACAAATACTAATTATATCCATAAACGGGAATCCATCTGGTAGGATTAAGTAACACACATTTGGTGATGGATATATTAAGCATGTGGCAGAATCACTGCTTTTTTCCTGTGCAATTCTAACATTAGTTATAATTTAATCTGCCCACTGTTATTCAACATCCTGAGCAGAAGCACACTGGAGAAACTCACCCACCTACTTCTACTCACCAGCAGTGTTTTTCTGCTTTGACTATAAAGTCAACCCTCCCGCCCCCCAGTTTGGGAAAGAGACAATACCAGACCAACACCCTGCACTGCCATTGCGAGCTGTGACTCCGGCACTGTTGTGCTAGTTGTGATTAACCTAGAGTTTTAATAAGGAGTTTAGCTGGCCAACCTTCTGAGCAACTCTGGACTGGATGGGAAAAGATGTTGCTCTTCTGTGGCCCACTTCACTCACCAGAATGAGCAGCAAAAGCAGGGGGGAGAGAATCAGTGCTGTGAAAGTGTTCGATACCACAGTGGGAGGTCTCTTCTCAGGTTCCCTGAAGAGGTGCTGCAAACAAACAAAACCAACTCATAAGTAGGAGTATTCCAATAGAGCTTCCCAGAGGACCAGCTGCAGCCCTGGTACTGTTCTCAGATGTTCCTTTGGATGATAAGCATTCCTCTTAAGGCAAAGAGTCTGTTCCAGACTCTGCACATTGAATCTCTGGCACAGTTCACTTTTCTTTGCACTCACAGAAGCATTTGTTAGTTTGTCATCAGCACAGATGGCTGGAATGAAGCAAGAGACATCTTCAGAAGCAGAGAGCTTCTGCCGTGCTTCCCCAGTCAAATCTACATGTTTGAGTCTTTTCAGTGACACTAGCTGCTCTCTCATAGGTAGGACACACAGCTTAGCTATTCATACTCTAGAGAAAAGTAATACATTTCCTTCCATTAAGCAGTAACTCTGCTCTTCCTTTATTTACATTACTTCCACATGAGTTTTCAAAAATAAATTACAAGGAGCACAAATAACCCCAGCAGGACTGGCCCCTATCCCCACACACTGCTTTTGGTTTTGACTGTACCTGGATTTCAGGTTTGGGAACAAAGAGGTTCTTTGACTGGACTGTGGATGGCGCATCCTCTTCTGGGAATGCGATCACAACATCAGCCTGAAATGAAATCGTGCAGCTTCATGAAGTTTGATCTTAATGTAATGCAAGTTTTAGAAACCCTGTTCCATTACTGTGGTTTATTTCCTTATTTGTCAATCCCCAATTGACATGATTTTTTAAAAGGAACTGAGAAAAAGCCACCAGATTTTTTAAGCAGCAGTTTCTCCTAAACAGAGGCATCAACAGAACTTACCCATCTCTAAGAACTGGACTTACTTCTAGTACAAGAGGCTAAACCTTGAAATTCTTGCTGTGAAATTACCAAACCCATAAAGGTTCTGAAGCTTCTGCTCCACCACGAATGAATGTGCATTTCTGTCTTGCCTTGATGCTTACTTAAAAAGAACAGCACACCTCAGAGCCCACAAATGGCCAAAAAATTCTGGTTCACTAAGAACAACACATTTGAGCTTTCTTACATCCAGGCCTGTAGCATGCCCTCCTCTTCAGACTGCCAGTAATCTCAAAACCACATGGCCACATTTTCAGCTACATACCACATTCCACAGGATTGGATTTTCCAGAGTGGCATCTCCAATTATCAAGTAAAGAGTGTAGGTACCAGAGGCAGAGTCAAATTCGGTTTTTCTTTCAGAGGTATCCAGTTCAAACTTGTAAACGTTCTTGCTATCCGGTTCTGCAACAAACACCACCTCCTGGCCAGTCTTTTGGTTGTGAAGTCGGACAAAAGTCTGAAAGGAAAGATTGTAAGGTTTATGGAACATCTCAGTGTTTATAAATGACAGAGGAATAAGAGACTGACCCCCAGATCAGAAAGCACATTAGCAGAAGTCGGAGTATAAACTGGGAGTCCAGGTGTCTGCAAATCAGCAAAGTTTTGTGTCTCTGAGCAACAACATCAACACAGAATCAGTCTGGCCAATGGTCCACTTGAGGTAGAGGGTAAAATACTGAGTGCTACTCCACAGGATACATGCAACACCACAAAACAGGGATGTACAGATAGATGGGTTTTGTTGGGGTGTTCCCCCTCCCCTTTTTTCTATTTTATACATAAAAATAAGATTTTAAAGGAAGTCCACATTCAGTGACTTTTCCAGCAAGCAATCTGTATTTAAATAATCAGAAGCACGCTTTTACAGTGCAGGCTACCTGCACTTGTTCTGTTGAGTTAAATAAAACATAACACCAGAGCCAAAAGAGGCTTCATTTCACATACAGCCAAAACAAATGAACCCAATCCACTTCCCATCTACCAAGACCAGTGATCTTTCACAGTCCATGTCAGAATCAAAAAGCTTCCCCAAACCTATGAAATCTTTTCTAAAGCAACTGCCACCTCAGATGCTTCAAGATGGAACATCTCAGTGACACAGCAATGACAAAATCTTCTCCTAACCTGGTGAGGGATGAGTTCAGCTCCGCTGTTCACGTCTATCAGCTGGAAGGATAATGCAAAATTCTGGTGGCTGTCAGCAGTGAATGAGCCCTTGGCTTTGGCTGGGTAAGCTACCCTGGGAGGGAAGAAACCAAAGAGAATTGAGGTGATAATCTAGGAAAATCCTTGCTCTTCAAAGAACCCAAGGCACACAAGCCTGCCTGGCAGTACTGCAGTCTACTCAGCACAGATGAGCTATTTTATCAAGTCAGGTGAACTACCAGGTCTTTCTCTTCCACCATAAATTTAATGAAAATTAATTAATGGAATGACACCAAGTCATTTTACCTGGTTGTTTTTGGTGCAATGCTCTGATCTTTATCCACAGTAGAAAGATCCACATTAGTAATCCCAACTTCTGTGGAAACTTTTACTTTCAACTGCAACAAAACACAACAGAAATGACTCAGAGCACTCTACATATACTAATTATGGCCAAGTTCACAGCAGAAGCTTTAGCTCTTCTGTCCCCTTCCCCAGAGAGGGTCTTACACTAAACCAAAAGACAGAACCAGATCAGAACAGAAGGATACACAGCAATTCTCTCAAACATAAGCAGCTACTGCAGTCTGTAGGTTTTAATGAGAACATTTGTTCTCCCAGCTTCCAAATGCTACCCCGGAGAACTCGAGTTGCAGTGCTAAGATATTTTTCACCATAAACTATTATTTGTTACTACAGGTTTGCTCATTTGAACCAGCCCCACACCCTCACCCTGAGAAATAAATCACAGGAAACCTGTGGGAAAAGCATGTAGAAACATGAACTAAAACATTCAGGCCAGCCTTCAAACACAACAGCTTTGGTGATTCCTTTACAACAGAAAGTGTCACTTAAAATAGAGGTTACCTCTGAAAATGCATCCATTAACAGGTGGACTATTGAGGCTAATGTTAGTAAAGCCTCAGTTTGTTCAAGACAGGAGCAAAGAAAGATGGACTAATGAAATATTAATGTTAGAAAAGGTATGTGAAGGCAACTCCGAGCCGCTGCACACAGGCCCTCCAGCTGAGCACTACATAAACATCTCACAAATATTTTAATGCCAGGAAATGTGGTCTCTGCTGGAGTAATAACCCACTGGTTTAGCTCATTACTGTCAAAGCGATGGTGCATTAAGGACAATTAATGCTAATAACAGTAAGGAAAAAAAGCAGCTCCCCAGCAGCCCTCCCCTGTACCAATGTGTCTTATTAGAAGCAGTTCCCACAGAGCTGCCCCAGTGTTAATACATTCCTGCTGGGACCTGGGAAGGAATGTGTGCCAGCAGCCAGCATCAGCAGGGCCAATCAGTTCCCTTCTGACACTCCTAAGTGCCATTACTACTACAACACCACCACCAATTTGACACACAGAGTAAAGGTCAGGTGTAAATAAGCATCTTCCTCCAATCCAAGCTGGTTGTGTTGGAAGATTTTAAAAGCTGATCTTCTCCTTGAACAGGTGATTGAGGATAAAAATTACCCTGGGAACAGACATCACTGGAGAAGAGAAGGCTCAGCTGTTGATACTGGGGTGACTATATGAACAGTTACAGATACCACATTCTTTTCACTGTAACAGACTTGAGGGGGTATCTACGCATGAAATGAAGGCTTCATTTACATTCTGCTTTGGACACTTTCTCCGCTACTAAAGCAATACCATATACTGCACAGTTAGGAAATACCAAAAGGCCTCCTTGGCTCTTTCCTATGGCTCTAGAGTTTATACAGGTGAGCAACAAATGCTCAGCTTCTGTACACAGGGAATCAGCAGACAACTGCCAGGCAAGCCTTGAGATTTACAGACTCAGATCTTGAGTGCTCTGAAGAACTAACTGTTTTTGCATGGCTACTTTGGGCTGCTCTATAAACATTTCCACTGCTAGCCTTTGTTCATATGCTGTCAGATCAGCATCTAAGTGCTAAGTCAGGTTTGAAATTTATACAAATCTCTTTTGATCATGCATTAATCTGGTTACTGGTCATAATCCAGTCAAAATCCAGTCCATTACAGAACAAGCATGTGATAAAAATGCCATGCAACTGGCAACATCTTTAATGGGTATAAATAAAAAGCTATTTCAGTGAAGAGCACAGAATTAAAATGCCATCAAAAAGTAGACCCACCTCAACCTTGTTAGCAATAAATCGCTTATCTCCATCAACACTGATAGAGAAATCATAGTATCCACTTGCAGGTTTCACATTCATGAAGTTCAGCTCAAAGACATCTCTATAACAAAAAAGGCAGAGTGTTAAGTATGCTGTAGGACACTAAAGAGATCATAGCTTGCTACTAAGAAGTCTCCAAACATGCCAGATTAAGCAGGCAAAAAGTGAAACGCAGCAGAAAACTAACATCATTAAGTGAAGCAAAACAAGCATTCTTCAACGTCCCCCTGAGGGCAGATGAACATTGCAGTTTCCCAACCCCAGTAAGAAGAAAAAGCAACAGAAATTCTCCACTACTATGGAATGTGCTTAGTCACCCATTTACCAACAAAGCACAACTACAGCCATGCAAGTTTTCCATTACACAAACATTTCTCTGGTGGAAGAACACATGAGTAAAACAAGAACAACGCCGTTTGAACAACACCCGTTTGCCTTACAAACGGTACATATAAGATTATTTTCTTACCCTGACAGAGCAAATGCTGTCTGTTGAAGGACAGTGGCTTTGCTAGATGCACTCTTGGCATAGTCAAGTTTTACAGAAGCTTGAGTCAGTGGCTGGGACATAACATCAGTCACTTGTAGCTACAAGAGAAACCCAAGAATTTCCATTAAACCCATTGTCCCAGCAGGAAAGCAGAACACAGACAACTCACTAACCCCTGTATTATACACCCAGGATTCTTCCCTGCCCAGCATCCCAGATTCACCTAGGTCTTTCTAACATAATGGGAAAGCTAAAGTCTGAAATCAGCAGAGCTGACTTCCACACATTGCCTTCTTCAGGTAGTGGCTGCTAAGCCCTGGGTAAGCAGAGGCTCTCAAGAATCACTTCATAAAAGCACTAAAGCCCCAGATCTACTGGAACCAGAGGCCTGGAGTTAAAAATGAAGGACATCACCTCACACATTCAGTCAGCTTAGACCTACAGTACTAAAGACGGACTCAAGAGATAAGTTAAGATCTGAGGTTAAGGACTTACCCTGAGTACAGGCTGATGGTGAGACACAGCTGCAGGCCCATCAGGGATGACAATGACAGGCAAGTGGTAGCGATTCCGGGATAAGGAACCTGCAGCACAAGCAACACTGAAAGCCTCTGAGAGAGTCTCAAAGTTCTTCTTGCTAAAAATTGCATTCATCAACTGAATGATTTGATCCTGAAAGAGAAAAAGCAAATTACATAGGAGCATCAGCACCTTACCATTTGTGCTGGTTTTGGCCAAGGTAATTTTCATCATAGCAGCCAGCATGGATTTGTGTTTTGGATTTGTGCTGGAAACAGTGTTGATCAAAGAGGGATGTTGTTACTGCCGAGCAGTGCTAACACAGAACCAAGGCCATTTCTGCTCCTCACCCCACCAACAAGGAGGCTGGGAGTGCACAAGGAGCTGGGAGAAGACACAACCAGGACAGCTGGGCTAAATTCTAACCAGAAATGAGACTAAAAAAGCAAATAAAGCAACAGGCATATACTTAGTAAATTAATGAGTACATCACAACTAGAGAAAGCATCCAGACAGATGCTACAAACTTCCTGCATAGTACAAATCCGGGTATGTTTTTCATTTGTATGGGGGCATGGCAGAGCTCCAGATCCAGATCAGCATCTGACACTCATTTAAATTGGGGAGGAAAACTATTTCTTCCAGATAATACACATCAGTCTTCAAAGAGAGTCTTGTGGCATTCTGGAGGCACTCTCACCATTCACAAGAGATAAAGCTTTAAGCCCCAACAATAGCATTTCTGACAGCACAACCCTAAACAATTTTCCTTGATTGGTCTTTTTTTAAACATCCATTGGACACTGACAGTTTGAATTATGTGTAGCAGAATCACTACCTCAAAAATGACACCAAAATGACTCTGCATTAGTCTGTTTGGCAGGAGCATGGAAGAGAGCCAAGAATGAAATCAGATATCTCATGCCACGTTCTGTCTCAATGCTGCCACTTTGGCTGGTGCTTTAGGGAGCTGCCATTCTCCACCACAAGTACAGCTAAACTCAGTTAACTTGTGGATAGCTTGCAATAGTAATTTCTGGCTTTATTAAGCTCAAAAGGAATTTCTGACAGACTTTCATTTTAGAAAAGCTTTTTGTATCTGGTTTCCTGTTGGTGTAGGGTACCAATGCCGTCTTCCCTTTGGGCACCCCAAAATGGGATGCCTGCATTTCCTCACAGGTAAATAACATTTGCAAAACACATTACAATGCTGGAGAGTGCTAGGTAAGTGCCAAATACAGAACAGACTCCAACACAAGAGGTTTGGGTTTTTTTAGCAGCTATTCTCAATAAACAGAAGAAAAACTAGGCCTCATTTGCAATTTCCTTCTGTACATCTGAAAACCAAACCAAATTCAGGCAGTGATCTTGAAGGTGGAATTTCCTCCTGGATTCTGTTCCTTAGCATTCACTCTTGCATGTCACTTTTCACTGAGTGTGCTCATTATTTTTTCCCCAGTAGAAATTCTACCCAGCTATAGTGGCCTCTTTGCATGACAGGGACTAGGCAGATCCTCTTTGAGAGCTACAGTGTGCAAGGGAGGAAAAGGCAAATACAAACCTCCTTCATTGCTGGCTCTGTACCCACATGGTCTGATAGTTTATAGGCAGCAGCCACAAACAGTGCGGTAGTCTCAATTCCTTCTTCAAACTGCAGATAAACTCCACCCAAGTCATCCAGGCGAGCAACAAGATCCTGACAGAAAGAGTTATTAAGGCTTAAATTACATTCTAGTAGATCCACAGAAGTTAACTCTACTGTTAGACCTGCAATCGAGAGTATCTGTATGGGATCACTGACTTATTTTGTAATAGTCATTTGGAAACAGGATTTAAAAAGAAACCATCAGCCTTTAGTGAATTTAACTGCACTTAAAAGTCATGATTTTCTGTGTTTCAGTCTCCTGTGAAACACTTAGAAGTCCAAAAGAAATATCTTCTTGAAAGAGCCAAGTCAACCCACATGATACAGGCCAGGAATTAGCAAGGTTGGTTTTCATTTTGTATTTCACATTAACCTCTCTTTTAGTACTACAGAGGTCTAAAATTCCTGATTTTAGAAAGCACAGTGTGTTCCTACCTCTATCTCCTCAACAATGCCACTTAGGTCTGCCTGCTGGGACAAGTATGATGCCGTCTCCAAAGCCTGGATGGTTCTTAAACAAAAACAAACAAAACCAAACAATTGTATGATTTTTCCTTCTTTAGAAGCCAAACATCATTTAAGTCAAAGCAGCTATAGTTTCTATTCTGAATAAAGTGTAAAACAGCTGTTATTGCAGTTGATTCAAGACAATGAATGTGAAGTGATTCCTGCTTACTGTCATGTTTTTTCCCCTCCCAGTACAGGCATCCAAAACAACAGGGCTGAGAAACAGCGTCAAGTCTACAGCAACCATAAATGAGACAGAACCATGGCAGGGTTTAAGTCAAAACATTGTTGTGAATCTTTTAAAAAGAGGAGGTTTCTTTGGGATATGTTGTCTTCAGTGAGCACTACTCTTGAATGCAGAAAACCGCCCCAAGAATTTTTCACGCCCACAGAGGCACAAATATGAGCTGACGAGTCACAGAATCCCAGACTGGTTTGAGCTGAAAGAGGCCTTAAAGCTCATCCAGTTCCAACCCCTGCCACAGGCAGGGACGCCTTCCACTAGAGCAGCTTGCTCCAAGCCCCATCCAACCTGGCCCTGAGCGCTGCCTGGGATGGGGCAGCCACGGCTTCTCTGGGCAAATTGTGCCAGCATCTCACCACCCTCATAGTAAAGAATTTCCTCCAGATGCCTAACATAAATCTTCCGTCTTCCAGATTAAAACCTTGTCCTGTCCCTACATGCCCCTTTTAAAAAGTCCAGATTTCTTCTAGACCCCCCTTTAGTTACTGGAAGCCTGTTATAAGGTCACCCTGAAGCCTTCTCCTCTCCAGGCTGAACAAGCCCAGCTCTCTCAGCCTGTCTTCATAGGAGAGGTGCATCAAATGAAAGCACAGCACCAAATCTACTATACCCATATTACAAAAAATAAGTGTTAAAATACCCTTTACTCTAAACCCCAACTGCCTAGAAGATAAACATGCAACAGTGAATTACTTCCAACTGAAAGACTTACGCCAGCACATTTTCCTCTTTGCTAAGACGAGCAGTCAGAGCACTAAGTGCTTCCTGAGATGCCAAAGGAAGGCCAAAGCCACTCAGGGCCCCAACAGCATGGAAGATCTGGGTGACTGAGGAATCCTCACTGACAGCTGCAAGCAGCAGCTCCCTGGTCTCATTTGAAATGGTAACCTGAGGAAACACACAGGGAACACATTTATTCACACGTGAAAAACCACAGCCTTCTAATTACCACTGATTGCTTCCAGGATCATCACACTTATTGGTGAGCTCCTGGAAGCTTTTGGGATAAAGCCCTTAATCTTTTATTAGTTTTATTAATTAAATCCCAAAGTTTTCCTGCCAACAAATCAGGATAATCAAAGATTCAGATTTATCCTGGTAATCTGCTACTGCTTTTCACCTGGCATCCCATCCTTGTGCAGCAGCAGTACTGCTGAAAACTGGGGCCTGGATAGCCCACCCACAATGCAGTAAGAGTGGCCTGCAATGTATCCTTGTTGTGGTTCAACATAGGGTTTACATCCAAAGAGCTTCTCATCTACCCAGAGATTTTTTAATTGATGCTGGAAATTCTATTAGAATGTGCTGGCTCCTTTCTTCTTAGCCACCAATATTTATCAAGTAACATCCCCTCGGAATTACTGTGAACCTAAGACACAACTGAACACAACTCACTAAAAGAAAGTAAAAGTAGAAGTTACGCATAAAATAAACCAAAGAAAACTATCAAGGCAAGTCTTTCACTGGTAACATCTGCCTTCAGAGCTCAGGGCTCCAAACCCACCTCGCAGCCAGCCAGGACCCGGATAGACTGTGCAGCATAGAAGAGGGAATCAACACTGCTGGAGTCCACATGAGACTTGATGAAATTGCATGCAGCCTGTGAAGAAACAGAAGTTAATTGACAGCAACAGTCTCAAAGCCACCAAGGAGATGTAAAGAGTACTCTGAGGCAATTTCATACATGCTGCTGTGTATTTTTACCCTGAATTAAAGGCAAATTAAATCCGTAGGGATATTTGCAATCCTACGCTGCACAGAAACAAAGGTGACTCCTGGCAAAAGAGATGAACGATTTTCACACCAACTGTACTGCAAGCAGAATTCCAATTTAAATTGGAGTATAATTCTAAAACCCATCAAAATTGAAGTCCTGTGGGTATATTCAGTCAGGAAAACCTCCCAGGATACAGAGCAGATGAACAGGAATTCTGGGGGGGAGTTTCTTTTCCAGCTACACAACACACACAATCATTAATGGAGGCAGAATGCAGAGTTTCAGAGCATAGCCAGGTAAGCAGCTACAGTGCGAAGGCAAGCAATGAGACTGCTCAGTAATCTGTGGCATATTATGTTTTATGAACTAGTTATTAACCGTGTTATTAGTAGGACGTTAACAGAACACTAGATAGACGGAGCATTAAAACTACATTTTAACCAGAAAATAACCAAGAATTTAACTGCTCATACATAAACGACAAGGTTTTGAGTATGTGGAACACAGGCCTTTACAAGCAGGACAGGATTTTCATGCTACAGTTACCCAGAAATACCAATAGATGGTCAAGTGCTTTGCCTAGCTATTATTTTCATTAATACTACTTTTACTACCTCTATCTTTTAAATAGTCTCACCCCATGAGAGGTACACTGTCCACAAAGAGAGCCTCATCATAAACCTCAAGCAACAAGTAAATAATTCCTCTTTACCCGTAGAAGCAAAGGCTGTGCTATCGCTGCCGAAACTAGGATGTACTAAAACCCAGCCATGCTGACATAAAGGAAAGCAACAAGGCTCAGCCTTGCCTGCAGGAGACAGTAACCACCACAGCCAGGGTTGCAGTGTGGTGAACTGCAACACCTTCAGGAGTGTCACATTTAAGGGTTTGTGGTGTAAATGCACAACACTCAAAGAGAAACAAAGTCCAAGTGGTTTAGAACTGCTGAACTAGTGGAATTTCTGAGGAAAGAACAACCTTCTGTTCATAGCTTAGGTGCATTTGTGAGCACACGTGCACAGAATCAGAGGTGCCTATATAAGCAGGTTGTTACACAGACAGCCTTTACTAGGTTTAAGCTAGAAATGTTCCAAAGCATGGACAGGCAGTAAAATGCTGATGCTGCAAACCTTTGCTTCTAGTCTGGGCACACAGGAGCATATTTTATATGCAAAAATAATGAGCCCATGGGACCTGGCTGAATTCACTGTTAGAACTGAAATGAAATAATGAGAACTCTATTTAACAGGACAGCGAAGCAAGCACGCCGCAGGCAGCAATCTTTTGTACAAACCCGGAACACCCGACAGCTGTAACAATGTCACAGCAGGCTATGGAGAGGCAAGCCCTGAAACCACCATTCAGAGGCACCAAGTGTAAGAGCCCCTGGCATGTTCATGCTCGGACAAAGATGCCACTTACTCCAACAGCACACCTTAGAGACTGCCAGTAACCGCCACTGCCTCGCTGGGATGCTTGCTAAGGACACAGCGCCCGTCCACCTGCCTCAGCCTGCCCTCAGGGCCCGCAAGCAGAGCTCGCTGCACCGATCCCCGTGTCTCGCGTTGTGCAGCTCCTCAGCACCGCCGACTGCTCACCTTTTCGTCTGCCACCCGCACACCCAGGCTGGCGAGGCCCACGATGGAGTAGAAGGCGGCCTGCACGTCGGCGAAGGGCCGCTCCAGCGCCGCCCGCAGCCGGGCCAGGTCCTGGGCTGCGAGGCGGTGGCTGGGGGCCAGAGCCTGGGCACCGGCGAGGAGCAGGAAGCCGAGGGCCGCCGCCAGACGCAGCCGCGGGCCTGCGGAGAGACAAGCGGGTCACCCCCAGCCCTTCACCGCCGCCCTCCCCGCCTCCCTCCCGCCGCGGCCCGCTCCTCACCCGGCGCCGCCATGATGCCGCCTGGGCCACGGCGCCGCTTCCGCCCCACGCCCCGCCTCGGCCTGGCCCGCACCATGGTGCCCGCGCCAAGGAGGGGGCGGCAGGGACAGCGCATTTCTCGAGAGGGTCTCAGCCCCATCGGAACCGGCTCCGAACGCAGCGGAACTGCGAGAGAGAGCAGACCGCGGGGACGGAGGACGAGGGACGGGAGAGGACCGGGCAGCCACAGGGCAGCCGAAGAAGAGACAGCAGCGACTCCCCTGGGCGGTGGGAGTGGTACAGGCCTCCCGGCGGCCCTCGGCAGCGGGCGGGGGTGGCCCTGGCGGGATGTGGGCTGCGCTGATTGGCCGAGCCTCCCGCGGCAAGCCACGGCACCCCGGGATGGAGGCGGCGCAGGGATGAGGCCGGTGGTGTGTCCGTGCCAGGGCATCCTGTCCCGTGCTGCCCCATCCGTCCAGTGCCATCCCATCCCGTCCCGTCCCATCCCATGCTATTCCATGCCATCCCATTCCCACGCCACACCATCCCATCCTATCCCATCCTGTCCCATGCCATGCCATATCCCATGCCATGCCATCCCATGCTATGCCATTCCATTCTGCCCCTTGCCATGCCGTACCATCTCATTTTGTCCCATTCCATCCCATGCCATGCCATCGCATCTTGTATCACGCCATGTACATGCCATGTAACATCGTGCCACGCAGTTTCATGCTGCACCATGGCATGCCATGCCTGCTGTGCCACAGCCTGCGTGCCAGGCAGTGCTGTGTGGTGCTGTGCCCTGCACATAGCCAGAGCTCACATGTCACCTTAGCAAAGCAAAACACACGACAAATGGTGGGCTGTGATTTAGGAGCTGATGCAGTCAGGTGCCTGTATCTTTTCTACTTTAAAACCACCATCCCTGATCCTATCACAACAGGCCCTGCTAGAAAGTCTCTCCCCATCTTTCTTATAGGCCTCTTTTAAGTACTGAAAGACTGCAGTAAGGTCTCCTCAGAGCCTTCTCCAGCCTGGACCAGCTCAGCTCTCTCAGCAGTTCCTCACAAGAGAGGTGCTCGACCCTCTGATCTGTGGCCCTTCTGTGGACCCTCTCCAACAGGTCCATGTCTTTCCTGCACTGAGGACTGGACACAGACTCCAAATGGGGTCTTCCCAGAGCAGAGGGGCAGAATCACCTCTCTCAGCCTGCTGGCCACGCTCCTCTGAGTGCAGCCCAAGACACAATTTACCTCTTGGGATGCAGCAGACATTGCCAGCTTATGTCCCATCCCTCATCCACCAGTACCCTCACGTCCTTCTGCTCCAGGGTACTCTCAATCACTTCATTCCCCAGTCTGTATAGATACTGGGGTTGCTCCAATTAAGGTGCAGGACCTTGCACTTGGCCTTGTAAAACCTGATGAGTTTTAACGGACCCATTTCTTGAGCCTGTCCAAGTCCCCTTGGACAGTATCCCATCCCTTGTGTCAGCTGCACCATTCAACTTGGTATGAAATGGTGAGCAGGGAAAGAAAAGAAGGGAGAAGTGCCTTTGGGATTATGCTATGCTGTTTTTCCCAATGGTCACCTGAAATACCCTGTTTCATACTGCATATTATTTGCATTTAAGTCAAGGCTCAGCTGTCAGCAGTGTCAAGTCCCACTGCCTTTGCTACAGAGAGCAGTGGGCTATCTACCTAGTGTGAATTAACAGGCACAAGCAAGCCCTTGGGAATAAACTGTTTATTCATGGAGCTGCCAGGGCCTCTGTGACCCTAGAGCCACACATCTCTTTGGGTTCCCAGCTACTCCCCTCTTTAATGAGTTGGGCTGCAGGGGCTCCTACAGCCTGTGCGGGGCTCCTGCCTGTGCAGGGGGCTTTGGGGTGTGCTTACTTTTTCCTTTAACTTCTCCTTCACAGTTTCCAGAACTTCAAGGACAACGGCTCTGATGTACTCGATCTCTGCATCCTGCTGCTCAGCTCTGAAGATAGTAGCAAGGCTTTGCATGGATGTTGCCTTGCTTGCTCCTGGGATCTCCTGTTTCGGTGGTCCGGGTGATCTTGGCCTTGGCACATCCTGATGATTCAGTAACTTAGAAAATGGACAGCATCCTACAGACGATGACAAGATGGGGCTGTCAACAGCCTCTACAGTCGTTCCATCAACACAAGTCTGCAAAGATGCGCTGCTGGAGGCTTCTGGTTCTTCTCCAGGTTTGCTCACTACAGAAGCTCTTCTGGCACCTGTCCCAATGGATGCCAAATGCTCCAACAAGATCTCCAACACCACTGTCACAATCTCCTGAGCCACCAGTCTGGTTTTGTTGTGGAGATCCACATAAATCTGCAAAAGCTCTGCCTCACTGGTCCTGGCAAACAACCCTCCTTTGACCTCCCTTGAGGCATGGTCGGACTGATCCTGCGCCTCAGCCAACTCTTGAAGCTCCTCCTCTTCTTCAGTCAGTAAAGCCTGCAGCTTGGATATGTTCTCAGGCTCTTCCTCTTTGGCACACTCGGAAGGCTAAAATGAGGAGCAGATCATGAGTGAATGTGTCCCTTTGTTTTGGTTTGCTTTCCTCTTCCTCCTCACAAGACCCCTGCCCAGACAAAGTCTCAGCTATCAAGCTTGAAAAGCTCTGGTTTCTCCATAGGCCACCCAGCACAGAGCTTTCTGGCCTGCCGTGGCCTGTCGTGAGCACTCCTCAGAACCAAGCACTGCCATTTCACCTAGAGCAAAGGGCACTGTAGCCCCACTGGACCTCAGCATGGTGAACTATGTGCTGTGGAACCTGAGCTGCAAGCTAGCGGCTGCCTGGGTACTGCTGGCTGTGACTGGAGGACAGGCCCTGGGCACAGGACGTACCCACAGGAGCTGATACTTCCTGTGGGCTCACTGGCTCCAGAAGCAGGATGCACTGGGCAGAGTTGAATGGAGGTGGGAAAACCATGGAAGGGGCTGCAGCAGGCTCTTTGCTCCAGTCTCTTCTGCCACGAGTCTCAGCCACTCTCGGCTGAGAGTGCTGCCCTGAACCAGAGCAGCCCATTTACCCCTTCTTGAGGCCAAATACCAAGAATGGTTGTTTTCAGAGCAGAAACGGGAACTATCCTTTTTCTTGTGGTACCTGGTTATTATCTGCCAGCCCAAGGAAATACATTGGCACTGATGAGGCTGCACCTGGAATCCTGTGTTCAGTTCTGCGTCCCTCACTACAAGAGAGACGTTGAGGTGCAGGGCCAGAGAAGGGCAATGGAGCTGGTGCAGGGCTTGGAGCACAGGGGTGATGGAGAACAGCTGAGGGACCTGGGGTGTTCAGTCTGGAGAAGGTTCAGGGGGGACCTGATTGCTCTGTACAAGTGCCTGACAGGAGGATGGAGCCAGGAGGGGCTGGGCTCTGCTCCCAAGTAACAAAGGACAGGACAAGAGGAAATAGCCTCAAGCTGCACAAGGGGAGGTTTAGACTGGATAGTAAAAACGATTTCTCCACCAAGCATCAGGCATCGGAACAGGCTGCCCAGGGCAGCGCTGCAGTCACCAGCCCTGAAAGTGTTCACAAATAGTGCAGATGAGGCCCTCAGTGCCATGGGTTAGTAGTGGACTGGGCAGTGCTGGGGAATGGTTGGACCTGATCATCTTAAAGGTCTTTTCCAACCCGATTGATTCTAGGACTCTTTGGACAGGAGGCAGCCTGAAAGTCTACCACGGGCTGCCAGCCTCGTGCAAATCTGGGAAGAAGCTGCGAGTCACGAACAGCAGCGGTCTGAGATCGTCCTCTGCCATCATTTGCCATTCTGCAGTTTGACAGCCTGGCTGCCATGGCAGAAGGAGCTAAACCCTTCACCCTGGCACAGATACCACCCCGGGCAAAGTGTAAGGTGCCCCCTGCTTCTTGTGTCTTGACTGCAACCATCTAACAAGGACACGTCACACACCAGCACAACCTCCTCAGCACCCCACAGTGCTTTCAAACACCCTCTCCTGAGACCTGGGTACCAAAGTGTCGCCGCACAGCAGAGGTGGTCCCCAGCATCCAGCAGCTCCTACTCACCACACCCTGTAGTGTGCAGACTGCACCTCTCCTCTTTCCCAGATGCATTTTGCAGCCGACCCGCTGGAGGAAGCGCTGCACTTTTTCCAGTGCCTCCAGCCTACTGATGCGTTTCTCGATGACAGCGAGAATCCTGTCAAGAGACAGGACAGCAGCTGAGAAGGAGCTGCTCTATCTTGCCCATGCCCTTTCCTGCTCTGCCATTCCCATCATCCTCCTCCTGGTTGCTTTGCTCTGGCAAATCCCAGCTGCCTGCCCAAGGCTCCGAACACAGATTGCACCAATATGTTCACAGCCTTCCATGAGTGAGGTTTGTTCACTTTCTCTCAGGGACCATGGGCCCCCTTCAAGAGCGAGCATTACCTGGCCATTTCTTACCTCTCTCTCCTTGCCCTCTCTCCTCCTGGCAGCCTCTTTCTTTGCTCCTGCACCAGCCACTCTCGCAACTGAGAAATGTGCAGCTCATCTGGCAGGTCAGTGGCACCCTCTAACTTGTCCACTTCTTGCCAAAGCTTGTGCTGAAAGGTGACACAGGTTGTGACTTACTGTTGCTGGACAAGTGTTCATGCCTCTGCATGCTGAGGCATCCCATGGGCTCAGGACAGTGCTCTGCTTCAGCCACGCAATCAGGGCAGAAGAGAAATGCTTCCCTCAGCACCCTGCATGTTTGTATGGACCCTTCCTGCCCATGTCCAGCCATGCACCAGCTCAGGTAGCAGCAACACCCAGGTAGGCAGCAGCGGCACACCAGCTCAGGTAGCAGCACAGCCCTCACCTCTCCTGCACTGCCTACCTGCCCAAGATGCCACAAGCCCTTGTCACCATGCCACTGACCTGTGTTCATGAACACTGCACTTTGCCTACCTCTTCTCGCCTGAACATGTTCTCTGCATCCACCTTGAGCCTGACCAGATGCTGCCTGTAGTCATTGAACTGCTTCAAAGTGCAAACCACCTATGGGAAGACAAGGGTAGAAATCCCCCAGGAATTGTCAAGCCAGCTACTTGTGCTCCCAGGGACATGAGCCCCACAGCCCTGTGCCATCCACCAGCAAGCAGTGGCTGCAGCAAATGCTGTGGGAACACCACTTGATATGGGCTGTTTTTATCAGCCCAACGTCCAAACCTACTCTGCCATCATAGGTGATGGAACCCAGTCTCTTCAGCATCTGCAGGTGGTCCTTGCGATGGTGGTAGGCCTGGAGGTGTGGGTCATGCAGGCTATTGTATTCCGTGCTCAGCAGGCGGCAGTAGGGATCTTTCAGGTTGAAAAAGCCTGAGGACTGGAAAAGCTGCAAGAGGTTTCCCAGAGCATGAAGGAGAGAGGAGAGAGCAGCAAAGAAGTACCAACGGCTCTGCACCAGGGAGCCAGGAGCTTCCCTCTACCCCCAAGCACTGTCACACTGAAGGGCTACAGTGCCCACTGCAGAGCAGGTGGCCACAAGGACTTCTCTGGATGATGGGGACCCCATAGAAAAGGAGAGCTTTCCAACCCCTTCCCATTTCCTTTACCTTTCCCCCTAGTACTGCCCTGCAGAAGACAGGCTTGGTGCCGGGGTACACAGGGATCTTGACCCCGAGGGGGAGATCCAGCAGCTGAGTATATCCTTCTGCCAGTAACAGTCTCCTGCTCCTGAGCTAAAAAGAGGCAGGCATCAGACATTACCTTCATAAACCTCCCACCCAGATGCCAGTTGCCAGAAAGGCTCTCAGAACACTCCAACCGCGGGGAATACCAAGAGCAGCCCAATCAAAAGCTGCTCTCTGCTTCCTCACGGCTCCCATCCCTTCCTCAACACCTCCCGCCTGTTTAGCCACAGGCTGGGCTGGGCAGGGAGGCAAGAATCCCTGAAAACCCTTTCCAACCACTCTTAGACCCCTCCCAGCTCCCCGAGCACACCAGAAAGCCTTAGAGTATCTTTGCATGTCCCAGGCTGATGGACCAAGTCCTCACCATCAGCTTGTTACTCCTCTTTGCCCGCTTCCCCTCTGCGCTGGGCTGCGTGTCTGTGCCTCCGTGGCCAGCAGCGGGAGGGTGCTCCATGGCTATTCCAAGTGTTTTCCTGGGGCTGGAACACTGCGCTGGCACATCTCACTCCAGAGGCACCCAGTGGCAGCCACCACAGTTGCCCATTGTTGCATTGATGTGTTGCTATGTCACTGCCCGGCTGCGCCAGGGCCTGCCTGAAGCCCATCTGGCCACGCATTTGGGACACCCATTCATGTGCATGTGAATAGCATGAAATAGCATGAGAACAAATAGAGGTCCTGCTTGGACAGGAGGCTCTGGAGCACTTGTAGACAGCGGCTGCTTTGGAAGCTGCCAGAGTGCCAGCAGTGCCCCCAGCCCGAGTATAGGCAGTTTCCCATGCAGGCACTGAAGAGCTGCATTTGTAGAGAAACTCAGTCAAAATGGGTATAGAAGCTCTACCATCAGCATGTGGGAATTAAGGCAATGCCCAAACCCAGGTCATAAATGAACTCCTGAGATTTTATTGGGAAGACCAGATGGAGTTCCAGGAACCTTTGTTCCAGCACACACAGACCTTTTGCCTTTTAGCAGGGGACAAAGCAGATAGCTTGGGGGGGTGGGGGGGGGTGAAGGATGCCATAGATAGCCAGCATGTCTGGTACCTACACAACAGCCTAGGGGGACCAAGTCACCCTTGGACTCTCCCAGGAGGTAGCAGGCAGTGCCTGACATTCTGCATGGGTACAGGATGGTTCCTCTCCGCCTTCCCCTCCTTGCCCCTCTGCTGCCCCGTCCCTCTCACACGTTCCTTCTGCTCTGGCAGGACTCCTCCACAGGCTGTAGACCTCAGAGGTACCATCACTGCTGCCACAGAGCACCTCTGGCCCACTGTGTCCCCTACCATGGGTCATGCTCCCAGACGATAGAGACAGACGACTGTTGTCTCTATCTCTACTGGCAATCCTGGGAATACAGCTGCGGTTAATGATCTTACAGGTCTTTTCCAATCTAGTTGATTCTATGATTACCAGCACCCACATGGACCACTAGAAGCAGGTAGCAGTCAGCAGGACTCACTAAACTGGGCAGCCTCTTGGCAACATCTCTGATCCAAGCTCAGGGCAGGCATCACAGCTCCCTTGAGTGGGTCAGCCTGACAGATGGGTGCCTCTGTACCTTTCAAAGTAGAGTCACCCACTGCTATCACCCGCTGCCTTTTCTTGGGAGCTCTCTTCATTGGTGGGGCAATTGGCTGTTGTTCTGTTGTGGCAGGTAACACCCAGTTAGTCCCCTTACAGCTGTGAAGCAGTTCCAGGTGGGAATGTCAGGCTTTGGAGGAAGCCCCTTGCTTTTATTTGTCCTCTTCCTCCTCCTTTTGTTGTTTATTTCAGTTACAGGTTCCCAATCCCCTGGATTAATGCGCTCCCTCCTTTCTGTGTGCTCCTGCAGCTCAGCCATGTCTTGCTCCATCACGGCCTCTGTGCCCACCCAAATCGCAGCATTTGCCCCCTCAAATTGCCTTGCCATGCTTCCTGGGCAGTGTTTTATCCTTTTGAAGGTGGTGCTGCTCCTGCTCCTATGCAAGTCCCAACATGGACTTTAGCTTCCTTCGTGGCTCCTGGCCACTGTCTTCCCCATCAGCTCCTGTGCTGGAGGCAGGAGCTGCCTTGGAAACGCTGAGCTGCCCCGTTTCAATTGTCCTGGCTTCCTTTGAAGGTGTGACTGGCACAGGGAGGCTGAGCAGTGGCAGGACCTTCCCTGATTGAAGCTTCTCTTTGTTGCTTGGATTTCCTTTCTTCCTCTAATACCTTCCTTCATGGTTTCCAGAACTTCAAGGACGATGGTTCTGGCATGTTCCATCAGTTCTGCATCCACTGCTCAACTCTGGAAACAGCCCTTTGGGTGCTCCCCTTGGCAATCTCACACCTCACTTGTGAAACAGCAGTATTTTGCAGTGCTTGCAACACAGGCAGCTTTGCTCTCTTCCTTTGCTCTCCTGAAGAAAGCAGAGGAGCAGCAGGACATCATTGCAAGGAGATTTCTGCTAAGAGCCTGTGCAGTTTTGGATAAGTGTATTGAAAATAAAACTAGACACAAAGTCATTGTGTACAGGACAGCAACTGCAGACACAGGAGCAACCTGATGGGGAAGGCTGTGTGGAGACTGATGAGGCAGGCTCTCATGGAGTGGTTTGGAAAAAGGAGGAAATCTTACCTGCTCATCAGATTCATCCTGCTTTTCCAGGCCTACAACGGACCCCATCCACATAAGCCAGCACCAGTTTTGTCCCACCACTGCTTCTGCTGTGAACACTGAACTTACTTCGGGACTCATGTCTTGAACAAAGCCCTCGCCATAGTTCACCTGCTACAGCAGGTCCCCATCTTGGCTGCTACCGAGGCCTTTTGCTGTATACTCGTCACGTTAACTAAGGTCATCACTTGTGCCAGATCTGGCTGTTGAGTGCAACAGCTGTCTCTCAGGAGACTGATGGTCCAGAGGTATTAGTGCCAAGCTAAGGTTCAGAGACTGACCCAGCTTCCGAGTCTCTGCCTCCAGAACAGCAGCTTTGGGCTCCCTGAGCACCGCTGCTAAGGAGTAAGACAGCTCCTGGTGAAGGTCCGACAGCTCCTGGCTGGTCTTTGCACAACACTCAATATACTCCTGCTTGTATTTTCGTTCTTGTGCCAGCTGTGCCTGCAGAAGGGAAACCTGAAAGAGGCAAAAGGCTGAGCTCAGACAAGCCCACACTGTCCGGACCATCCATAGCTGCTTAATACCGGCTGTCGGGAAGATGCACCCTCTAATTCCAGCCCTGGCACTTTGTCCTTGCGGAATGGGAAGGAACAGGTTCCCACAGTCACCGTGCACTGAACTGAGATTATCAACAAGTCTGAGTTTCTGGCTGGCATTGCATTCACATGTGTGACACTGACACATTATATGTGTATTAAAGAGGAAGGTTCCTACAGGATTTAGTAATCCAGCTCTCTTTTTTCAACAGAGAGATCTGGGCTACTGAAACTTCAGTGCTACAAGCTGCTTCCTCAGTGGCAGTGCTACTGGTTACACAAGGTACTGAACATCTGTGCTGTTATGAACAAGTTTAAAACAAGGCTGTGTTATGAACAAGCTTAAAAGCCTGACAGCTAACACACACAAAGGGAGCAAACCCATCTTCCCTAACTAAAGCATTTCACAAATGAGCAGAGCATAATGTGATGAACAAAGCCCAGGAGGAAAATGATCCTCAAAGGACTGCCAAGGCCTTGAAACTCCTCAAACTCAGTTATTTCCTGGCAACACGGGGTTGTGCCTCCTGGGTCTTTTAGTGGGACAGACCCACAGCTCTCATGTGCTGTTAGTGCCAGCAGCTCTGGCATGTTGCCCTCTGACTGCTTGGGAGTGGACGAGATGCACACAGAAAGTAAGGATATCTTACAACAACCAATAAGCATAGGTTAGGGAACACCTCCACTGAAGGGAGGGACAGATCTGAGCTTCCTTCTGAAACAGTAAGGGCACCTTTGGGAAACTGGGCTTGAAAATCCCTCCCATGGGAAGGTAACCCAGAGTATGAATGGGACAAGTGGCCACCTGCTGCAAAGAGCATCTCCCGGGAAGCGGGAGATAAAGTTCCAGTTCTGCTCTTTCCCAGACCCACAGGAGGGCCCTGAATAACCAGTTGAGGACTATTTTTGGAGCAGAGCACTTCCCTTTTCCTGCTGAGCTGCTGAAGCAGGTCCACAGTGCAGGCAGGCACAGCAGCCACAAGGGGAAGGAGCTTCAGATCATTTTCTGTGGCAACAGAACTTCAGACACTGAGGCTTCCTGGTGCAAAGGAATGGATCTTTATCTTGTTAAGATATACCTTGATGGCTACAGCAGCGCTCTTGGCTCACTCGCCACATCTAAGCATCACACACTTTACTCACACAAGTCTTACATACATTTTGCTCTGACCACCTGCGAAGGTTCACCTCCTCGGGGAGACCAGGGTGCAACAGCCCCGGAAAAGTATATGGAAGAGAAGTCTGGTGGCTGCTGCTACTGCCAGTACCACTGTCAAAGGATGNCTGACCACCTGCGAAGGTTCACCTCCTCGGGGAGACCAGGGTGCAACAGCCCCGGAAAAGTATATGGAAGAGAAGTCTGGTGGCTGCTGCTACTGCCAGTACCACTGTCAAAGGATGCAATAGGCTTCAGTACCTGGAATGCATGTTCTTATACAGATAAAACAAATGTCCCTACAATGCTTAGGTCTCTGAATCTGTCCAGTACTGGGATAGTGATTAGCACAGAATAGCAATACAAGGCTAATGACTGCCTGAAGGCTATAAGCTCTGGCACTGCCTCAGCTCCCTGAAGCTCTGCCCAGGTTGGACAGAGCCTTGGGTGGCAGGGTTTAGTGGGACGTGTCCCTACCCATGGCAGTGGGGTTGGAACTTGATGATCTTAAGGTCCTTTCCAACCCGAACTATTCTATGATGCTATGATTCTATAAGATGCAAGTTCCACTGTTAACTGAGACAAGGGAAAACAGGAACAGTCAGCAAAGTAAGACTCAGTAGGAAAGTCATAGAATGGCTATGGTTGGAAGAGACCTTAAAGACCTTCCAGTTCCAACCCCCTGCCATGAGCAGGGACACCTTTGACTAGAGCACACTGCTCCAAGCCCCTGTTTCCAACCTGGCCTCGAACACTGCCAGGGATGGGGCAGCCACAGCTTCTCTGGGCAGCCTGGGTCAGTGCCTCACCATGCTCATAGGGAAGAACTTCCTCATATCTAATCTAAATCTTCCCTCTGGCAGCTTAAAGCCATTGCCCCTTGTCCTATCCTTATACACCCTTGTAAAACATCTCTCTCCATATTTCTTGTAGGCCCCCTTTAGGTATTGGAAGACTGTTATAGAGTCTCTCCAGAGCCTTCTCCAGGCTCAACAGTCCAAACTCTCTCAACCTGTTTTCACAGGCAAGATGCTCCAGCCCTTGGAGCATCTTTGTGACCCTCCTCTACATCCCTGGAACATTCTCTATTTTCTGTCAAGTTCCAGGCTTATGAATCTCCTCTCATACCCTCTCCCACCCTGCCTGACCTTTAGGCAAGTCAAAGACTAGACCTAAGTGAATGATGCTGTCTGGCCATGGCCAGCAGATGCATCTGACTGTGTATTTCCACTGCCAAGTGTAATCACTTCCTGCCAGCCAAACAAAACTCGGGCTGTAGCATCATGCAAAGTTGTGCCCATTAGTACAGCAGCTGCTGCTGAAAGCTTTCCTGTGCCTCACCTGGTTCTGCAACTCACTTAACTGATGACTGCAGTGTGCAGGAGACTCCTCCTGTGAAGGAAACACAAGGATTTCTTTTCAGTCTCTAGTCTGACCACAGCCATTGTCTATATTCAACTCCTACCAGGTCTGCCACTGGGACTTGTGATCATTCCCCAATGTGGCCACAGCCTCTCCCCACCAAGTGAGACCCTGTTCTCACCTGTTTTGAAGCTGGCATCTTGTGCTTGTCAGATGGCAGCGACCCATCACGGTAAAACCTCCTCAGCCTCCTCCGTTCACACTCCACCTGCATGTTGGATAGGAGAAAGGCTCAGATAAACCTGCTACCAAACAAGGAGCAAAAGGGCCTCTGGACATCAGGGCAAGGAGATTTCCACTCAGAGACTGTAAATTGCACTAGGGAATGTTAGGGGCTAAAAGCTACCTGAAGCAGATTACGGAAGAGCGCACAAGAGGAAACAGTTCTTGACACAAGAGAGTGTATGGGAATACTGGGCAAGAAGGGTGGCAATGAGGTGCCAGAAGAGAGAAAATACGAAAATGTGTATAGGGAGAAGTGGGAGAGGGAAGGAAACAAGCAGGGGATGCAGAGTGCTGTCTGTGGAATGTGTTGTGTTCCAGTGGACCAGGAGGCTTAGCATAGGCAGAGAAAGCGGGGTTTACCTGCTCAAGAGTCTTCTTGAGCTCTGCATTGAGTTGCTTCAGCTCAGTCTTCTCAACTTCCAGCCTTGCAACTTGTTGCTGCAGACGTTCCAGCCGCTGGGATAGGAGCCTCTTGTCTGAGAGCCATGACCGCTGCTCTCCTTCTGCAACAGCCTGGGGAGGAGATTCAGAGGAGATGATGGGACCTGGTGCCACACCAAGCTCAGAAAGTTGTTAGAATCAGCAAGCTGGGGAGAGTGACAGGACTCCGAAATGGACAGTGCTAAGGCCCTTCTCCTCCTCCTGGTGCACAGGCCAAACCAACACACACTCTTCCTAGGAGCCTTCCTCCAGACCACCTCAGTCAAATGGAGTCGGATGCTCTGCTGATACGTATATAGTGCTACAAATAGTCCTGATATCAGCACTGTAATGAACTATATGGATGCCACTGAAATCTCCCATGGTTTCCATGTTTCTTCCCATTGTCACTTCTCTGCTTCAACAGAGAAGCAATTCCCTTCTCTATCAATAGATCCCAATACCTGTCATCATCCTTATCGGGCTCATAGGAATATTTGCCAAGTATGTCTAAATGTAGAATGCCTTTTATTAGTAGCATTTTTTTATATCTTTGTACACCAGCATCATGTGAACAGTATTGGCAGTGCCGGGCAAGTGTGCAGCACAGGCAGTTGCAGCAGTTCCGCTGGCAGTACCTAGGTCAGATCATCTTGGAGAAATCCACACTGATTTACCTTCCTGCATTTTGGACTATGACACAAGTACACCCTAAATGTGCAATGAAGCCTTGAACCTGACCTGGGAATGGTGCAAAATCCATTGTTTTTACATGGGAAAACCTGTACCTCAGACACAGGCATCTCTGAAAGCATCCTAGAATCATAGAATAGTTCGGGTTGGAAAGGACCTTAAGATCATCCAGTTCCAATCCCCATGCCATGGACAGGGACACCTCAAACTAAACCATGCCACCCAAGGCTCTTTCCAACCTGGCCTTGAACACTGCCAGGGATGAAGCATTCACAACTTCCCCGGGCAACCCATTCCAGGACCTCACCACCCTCACAGGAAAGAATTTCTTCCTCAGATCCAATTAAACCTTTGCTGTTTAAGTTTGAACCCATTACCCCTTGTGCTATCAATACAGTCCCAAATGAAGAGTCCTTCCCCAACATCCCTATTGCCCCCCTTCCAATACTGGGAGGCTGCTCTGAGGTCTCCATTCAGGCTTCTCTTCTCCAGTTTGGACAGCCCCAACTGGCTGGGCAGGGCTCAATTCCAACCCCATGGACACATCCCAACTGCAGCACATGAGCACTGCTCAGGCTGATCACTGAA
>NDXB01009966.1:0-23522 GCA_002631895.1 Agapornis roseicollis
GCCAACCATATCCTGGGCTGCATCAAAAGGAGTGTGACCAGCAGGTCCAAGGAGGTGATCCTGACCATCTACTCTGCTCTCATAAGACCTCAACTGGAGCATTGAGTGCAGTTCTGGTGTCCTCAACATAAAAATGACATGGAGCTGTTGGAACAAGTTCAGAGGAGGGCCACGAGGATGATCTGGGGACTGAAGCATCTCCCATACAAAGACAGGCTGGGAAAGTTGGGGCTGCTCAGCCTGGAGAAGAGAAGGCTGCGTGGAGACCTCCTAGCAGCCTTCCAGTATCTGAAGGGGGCCTATAGGGATGCTGGGGAGGGGCTCTTCATTAGGGACTGTAGTGACAGGACAAGGGGTAATAGGTTCAAACTTAAACAGGAGAGGTTTAGATTGGATCTAAGGAAGAAATTCTTTCCTGTTAAAGTGGTGATGCACTGGAATGGGTTGCCCAATGAAGTTGTGAATGCTCCATCCCTGGCAGTGTTCAGGGGCAGGCTGGACAGAGCCTTGGGTGGCATGGTTTAGTGTGAGGTGTCCCTGGTTATGGCAGGGGGTTGGAACTAGATGATCTTAAGGTCCTTTCCAACACTAAGTATTCTATGATTCTATGTAAATGTTGGCATATAAAATTATAGGTATTTATGGTCGGTAAAGCCAAGAGAGGCCAGCAAGCCCAGGGTTGAGCAGAGCTGCTGTCTCCCCAGGGACGGGATCAATCCTATGAGTTTCCAAAGCAAAAAAACTTCCCCCTTATAGCATGTCCAATCACCAGTATATGTACACATACACAGTGAAATAGGTTAAAGCTAAGGTAAGGAAACACATCAGTCGATGATTTTTCTAATATTCTACCTTATAAGGCAAGAAGGGAACCCTTGCCCTAATTACAACATGCAAAAGCCTAAGGAAGATTTCAGACTGGGAGCTGTATACTCATCCCCTTCTAGTTCTTAACAGCAGATCCTGAGCTGCAAAATGGCTAAGTAACAAAAAAGGGAAGCAATGTGCCTCAATAAAAGGAGTAAGCTTATTCGGAAAAATTCTGACTTCCTTGACCTGCCAATATCCCCTTTGTTTTGTCTAAATTAACCTTCAGCCAAAGGTATGAACAGTCAGAATGAAGCTGCAGTGAAAACATGAAGAGCACAGTAGGATGCAGAAATAGCACAATGTAACTCTTCCAAACTAAACCAGAGCTGGCTATAGGGTGCTGCAGAAAGGCTTTTTTTTTTTCTCTTCTTCCTTAAACAAGGTACCAGTAGGGCATATGTGAACTGCTGTCATTTCTGTTTGACCACGCATCGTTCAACTATTGAAAATTAAGATATTCAATCTGAGCTTCTCTTACTGAAGTCAGAATGTAACGTGATACAATGTGTGATTTACATACTATTATTAGATATATAAAACCAATGGAAAGAGAACAAAGAAAACACTTGTGTGGTTATTAAATGGCCTATGACCTGTGAACAAGTTCAGCTTGAAGTGAGTTTGATGTACTGAATTGGTTCACCTGATGCAATAAGAATTTCTGATGAAGTAGACTGCAAATGTGAAAACCAGATTTTATTTTCCATTAATAGCAACTAATTGTAACCCATCTCCAAGAACTATGAGCTATAGCTTTTTGCTTGCTTAAACCACCAAGATTACTGCCAATATTAGAACAGGCATTAATCTGAGGATTGCAGACATGGCCTCACATGTCCCCAAAGCCTTGGGCAGCTACAAGACCATCGCTGAACTGCAGCAATGACTAACTTCCTCAATGGTTACCTCTTTCCACCTGCCATCCTCTTACACCACAGTCAGAGAGCTGGTAAATGCTTAAGGGGGAGGAAACTGACGACGGAGCGTTTGGCAGCTACAATCAAAACAGTGCTTATTTTTGGGTGATGCATCACCATTTTTATCCCAGCCACAAGGTACTGGTACATTCATTGCACAGATAAACTCTTTCATGGATGGGGCTGGTGGCAAGGCAACAAGCACTACTCTTGGTAGAGCCATGTCAAGAGACTGCTTTCGAGAAACCAGAAGATTTTATGGTCAAAGGTGGTTGCGTGCAGTATTAATCACCATCACTCGTCAGTCACACACTGAGCTCTGGGAATATGAGACTACTTGTCTGGCCATCTCCAAAAGCTTGTTCATGCTCAATAAGGACCACCTTTTATTTCAAAGATGGTGAAAGCAAGAGTGAGTACGCAATGAAGTCATTCAAAGTGTCAACAACTGCACCCAGAGCAAAAGCTGGATCTATCTCCTTGTAGCTTATTTGCATTAAAGTGATGTCACACCACAAAGTACTTCAAGCTCTGTCAGAATCTTAAGTAACTCACAAAAATCGCAAAATCATCAAAACCCTGACTAACCAACACTTTGATACACACAGCAGAAGCACGTCTCTCAAACCCTACTCTTCACAAAGCCCTTGGCAGCCCCACAAGCTGCCTGGGACCAGGGCCATAAGATCTACCCAATGTCATCACAGGCTAAAAATGGCATTCCAGCTACCTTCAAAGCTCACCAAGATGATATCAAGGTGAAGCAGCTTTCTTTGGCACTACGGTGCAAGTGTTCTTTAGCGGTGCTGTATGTTGTCAAGATTTATTCGCCCTTCTCCCCGTGTCTCTCATTCCAAATTCAGGACTAGTTCAAGGTTTAACCTGGCTTTTGTACTTCCTCAATGACCACTTGAACACAGATTTCCAGCACAGCAGCACTAGCAGTCTCAGTGTAATTACGTATATGTCAGCAACTGCCTTCTATGGCATATCAGCTCTTACCCAAATGGAGTCCCAAAAAATGATAATAGATCTACTGACGTTTTGTCTCAACATGAAGAGATGTGACAAGGTCCGTGAAAGCATCACACACGCTCCAGGGTAGTGAATGGGTCAGAGCAGTGTTTTTCCTTTAGTATTAACTTTGGTGGTATCCAGAATCCCCATCAACTCCAGCAAAAGATTTCCTCCTGCAACCCCAAACAGGCATCTCATAATTCAGACACCTGTTTCAGCATTGCCTGCAGTACCAAGTTATTCCATGCTTCTCATTCTGCCTTTAAATTGACATCAGCAAGTGCCAAGGCTTTTATATAAGCTCAAACCTGGGAATGCATCTGTCTACAGCCACCCTAAATCCATTCATTTTGGGATCCACCAAGAACAGTGGAATAATAATAATTAATTATATATAGACACAAACATTAGTATAAAATATAAACATTCAAATGTAAAATTTTCTATCTGTATAGTTATATAGTATATGCCTATATATTCATATCACAAAATAGTTTATCTATAAATATAAAGACATAACTATAAAGACACCTGCAGAACAGCTGAAAAATCAGCATAAGAAATTGACTTCATCTGAGCATCACTTTTTCCCTTTGTTTTTTTTCTCCCCTTTGCGAACTCTTTCGAAATACCCCAGTCAACGCTAGTGCTTCCTTTTCAGACAGTTAGTTTTTCATAGAATCATAGAATAGTTAGGGTTGGAAAGGAACTTAAGAACATCCAGTTCCAACCCCCTGCCATAACCAGGGACACCTCACACTAAACCATGCCACCCAAGGCTTCATCCAACCTAGCCTTGAACACAGCCAGGGATGGAGCACTCACAACCTCCCTGGCCAACCCATTCCAGTGCCTCACCACCCTCACAGGAAAGAATTCCTTCCTTACATCCAATCTAAACCTCTCCTGTTTAAGTTTGAACCTATTACCCCTTGTCCTGTCACTACAGTCCCTAATGAAGAGCCCCTCCCCAGCATCCCTATAGGCCCCCTTCAGATACTGGAAGGCTGCTAGGAGGTCTCCATGCAGCCTTCTCTTCCCCAGGATGAACAGACCCAACTTTCCCAGCCCATCTTCTGTATGGGAGATGCTCCAGTCCCCTGATCATCCTTGTGGCCCTCCTCTGAACTTGTTCCAACAGCTCCATGTCATTTTTATGTTGAGAACACCAGAACTGCACTCAATACTGCAGTTGAGGTCTCACGAGAGCTGAGTAGAGGGCCAGGATCATCTCCTTTGACCTGCTGGTCACACTCCTTTTGATGCAGCCCAGGATATGGTTGGCTTTCTGGGCTGCAAGCGCACACTGCAGTCATCTCATGTTCATGTTCTCATCGACCACCACTCCCAAGTCCTTCTCTGCAGGGCTGCTCTCAATCTCCTCTTTGCCCAACCTGTAGCTGTGTCCCCTCAATATCCTAATGAACACTTCAGTTTGAGAATTTCTAACTCATTTCTGCTTATGACAGTTTGTTTTACACCAGCCNGCAGGGCTGCATCTCCTCTTTGCCCAACCTGTAGCTGTGTCCCCTCAATATCCTAATGAACACTTCAGTTTGAGAATTTCTAACTCATTTCTGCTTATGACAGTTTGTTTTACACCAGCCCAGCCCTAACATCATCCCATCAAAGATCAAAGGAAAAGAGTGAATTCTAATAAAATCAGCTCTAATTCCATTAGATTTCTAGCTCCGTTTATGAATCTGCTTATTGGGGACAATCACTAAAATGCCTCTTTCAGCTCTGGCTTCTTTTTACATCTTCAGAAATTCAGTAGCCACTCCTGACATTCAGCAATAAATATTTTTGTAGTGTATATAACAATATATTGCAGTGATTATTGCCCAGATCCCTAATACACACTGCACACACACATGCTGCTTACAACTTGCAATCCTTCAGTGTGCAAAACAGACCTAAAGCCATATGACTGTTTCTACTTCTCATGTCCACTGTCACCTCTGGAGCACAACTGTAATCGATCGCTTGCAATTCACATATGATACAAAGAATATCACATCAATGTGTCATACATCATTCTACCTTTAGTAACATATTATCCGTTTCCAAAATAAAAACTTAATCATTATTCTTTTAGTTTACTGATAATTAAAGTTTTAATACAGTCATCTATTAAGAGCCTTCAAGAAAACTCAGCAGTGTTTTATGTAAATCTATTTATACAGGAGAGATTTCAGTAGCATACATGAACAACCAAACTTAGCAGAAATTTGTTTGTAACTTTACACATTAGGATAGCCTTTTTTTAATGTAACATGTAAACAAAGATGGGGGATTTCAGAAAGGATGACCCCTGGGCTATGGAATTCAAAATTTTCACAGAAATATTAAAACCCTTTTGAAATGCTATCAGGCTACCATCACTAGCATTGTTTGCAACACCTGAGCCCAAATGTATGAAATCATTTCAAATCCTTGGGTACCCTATCAGAGTGAGGGTGTCTGACACCTTGCATCCTGAGCTATAAAGCCTCTGAAAAAAGAGCAGAGCAAATGCTACAGCTGGAAAGAAATACTTCTTATTTTAAAATGAATTAGCTGCATCTGTGACTACATACACGTCTTTAAGAAACTGGAAGAATTAAAGACCTAATCTGCATATCCAGTTAGGTACGTAAATCTCCTTTGTTTAACTGGAAATCGGGAACATAAGTGCTGTCGTGGGTCTGTAGCACAGTCTGCTTACTACAAAGCAAAGATTTACCTTCCAGCTCCGTCCATCTGTCTTTCTGCTGCTTCCCTCTCCTCCTCTACCATGTACATTGCCGCCACCAGTGTAAAGCCAAAGGTGACCATTTCTCAACCAACCTGTCAATCAACCACTGCTGTGTTGTAGCTGGCTAATCAAGCACTCTCCTCTTGAAAGTACCATGTATGCGGGTACTTTATCTGCCACTTCAAATTAGTGGCTCTGAGAATTCAGGTCCATTTTCAAACCGCAGTCTGTCCCAATCCATTATCACATGACACCTGGTCAGCAAGCAGATTGTAAATTAACATTTCCATCTTCTGCTGTAGCCTTTTAGTCAAAGTAATTGCAATAAAATCTCTTTAATCAGCACACTCATAAAATAACCAAGACGAATGTCTTTTATTTGAGGAAGACCTTGTGATACACATTATGCCACCAGCTGCATGGGGAGAATATCAGGCTTTGGTAAGGTAGCAAAGCGGGAAGCTTTCCCACACTTGAGCCAGGACCAGCTATTTGAGTTCCCCACTGATGCAACGCTTTCTGCTGCAGTTAAAACTTCAATAAATAACAAGTATTTCCAGATTCTTCTTGCATCCTTAGTGTATTTCTGATGATTTTAAGGAAATGATCCCACAAAATGCCTGCAACTCACCTAAGCAAAGACAGACGTGCTCCTGTAATATCATTTCTACAGCGTTCAAGGCAGCCTTTTCAAGGGGGCTTATAATTAAGAACGCTTTTGATGGCGAAATTGGGCCTCTGCTGTTAATCAAAGGCCCAAAGACACCCCTCAGCATGCATAATTCTGCACCTCTTTGTTTCATGGAAATCTTGACAGGAAAATAATGGTTCCTTCCATTTCTTTTTTCTCCGTCAGTTAACCAGGGAAGGTTATTCTGCTCCAGTCTTCCAAATGCTGCAGCATAAATTACTGGAGGGGGAAGGAGTCGGAGGCACATACTTCCCAGGAAACCTTCTGCATGTGTTTTGTGCTTTGGGTGAATAAACAGACTTAGGTAAAACACCCTTTTCCAAAACCTACAGGTATGACCCAAAGCAAATTCCATGCTTGTTTAACACTCAGGAAAATTGTAGCCAGCTGAAACAGTCTGTCCTCCAAATCAAACCCATTTCTCATTCTTCAGATCTTCCCAAACATGATCTCATCTCAGACTCAGCTAACCTCAGAGGCACAGCACTGCCAAGACTCTTTAAAAACTTGAAAGACCTGAAAACAAAACTCAACGTATTTTTGCAAAGCCTCTGTGTTGAAATGAGGTCCACCTTAGACAAATCTTCCAAGGTTACCAGCTCCTTGCATTTCCAGGGAAAATTCTTAAATTTGTAGGACACATCTGAGTTCCCAACTTGGAGAGCTAGCTGGGGCTCAAGGCACAGGAATTTCTGGCAACAGGGCAGTAAGTCAGAATTAAAAGATACATGAAAAATAATGGGAAAAATGTATGCAAACAGAGGAAATCTAAGAAGCTTTGTTCAGTCTCAATCTTCAAGACAGGTCAAACAGTTCCTGATCCTGCTTTTCAGGATTTTGATCCTGTCATTGATTTATCCTTCACAGAAAGTAGAGAAGTTTAATCTTCAGACAGATATTGAAATCACTGCATCTAAAGAGGTAAGGAGCTCTCAGATATGAACCATCTTGGTTTGCAAAAGCTTTTTATACTTGCAAATTTCATTAATCACTCTTTTTACAATGTGCAAGTGTCAAGACAATAAATTCAAACCCCTCCTAAACATTTTAAAACTAACAAAGATAGAGATCCTAAGGCAATCTTGACCACAAGTTAATCACCCCTGTGTTGCTTCCTTGATGTTACTGACCAAAGAGGCTTGTAAGAGATATGGACATCACCTCACCTCAGTTGTATCCCCTCTGTGCCACATCCATGCAACTCCCCCAAGCCGGACATTCATAATTCACAGAACACACAGTCTTATTAGGAAAGGATATCCATTTAAAGAAAACTCCAGCATGAATTTTGCATCAGTTTGCTCCTTTGGGTATTCCAGTATTCTTCAAAGAGAATGTATCAGTAATTAATGCAGGTTCATACATTTCCTTCTAGGAGTCAGCTCATATGTGTTTTTGTTCAACAGGATAGATCCCTCAGCAAGGGCCTGAGGAGCACTGGGACCACCGTTGGTTCTACAGTGAACTGTCAGTCACTTCAGTGCAATTTTTCTAGAAGTCCTTCTGAAAGAAGCATGGTCTTTATTTTTTATTGTTCATACAGAACTTGATCTGATCGGAATATCTCCTCTTCTGACATAGCTTATCTTTACTGGCTTTATATTTTTTCTATGCTGCCCAACTTGGTATTAAAAGCCAAGTGAAAAAGTTCCAGAAGTAACTGAAATACTTTGTTTTGAAATAACTTGTTTTCAAGAAATGTAACAAAGTTTCTGGAGAGAACACTATGGAGATCTTCCTACCGGAACCAGGTACAAGCAGTGGGAATTACAGGTACTTCCACTGGTTTGCAGTTAGAGAGGGACAGGCGCTGCACTCACAGGAGATGCCACAGAAAGATATTTGATAACACAAAGATCAAAGAAGAAAGAGAACCTGAGATAAGTAACAGATAGGGCATTACCAGTTACAGCAGCAGCTAAATCCTCTTCTATCAAACATCATCATGTGGCTCCTGCAGCAGACTTGCAATTATCTTGCATTACAAGACAACTTAGAGGGTTGCATCTAGTCTTATTTTTAGTTTTAAATCAGAGAGCATAATAAAGATGATGCCCCTGAAGGCCATTCCCACACACTAAACATTATCTCCTGCCACCCACAGAGATCATGGGTCACAGCCTTTCCACAAACTACTTGTTCACTCCAGACCAAAGCAAACCATAATAAAAGCATCTTCTTGGCAACTCCCCACCTGAAACTACTTTCCCCTCCAGAATCACAGATAGATGTTGTCATGCAAATTCTTCCCAAAACTTACTCTGACTTTCTTCCCAGACATGCTAGTCTGGCCATTGGAACAGCAGGAAGGAGATTAAATTTGATACCAGAGTGTCTCTGCCAACGAGAAGTCCATTTTTTAAACTAGGAGCTGGTTTTAATCACTAGCAACACACTGTGTGCAACGGGGTTTTATTCTGGTCTTGGCTAGAAGAAGAGCTATTATTCTGAAACTGAAAACTTTACAAAAATTGGAGGACATACTTGACGGACTTTTTCATGCATAATCAGATGCTCTAACCAGTCAGTGTCAGGGGATGAAGATTACAAACTTCTGTATTTAAGTCAGAAAGTATAGAATGTAAACACTGAAGATTCAACAGCAAACTTCTTCAGATGTGCTCAGAGTCCTGGTGAGTGGATCCAACCCAGTTTACACACCAAGAATCCAAAAGCTGGTCTGTAAAGGTAACTCAAAACTAGAAACCACCCACGGGCTATGCTTGTTTAGTTTCTCACAACTTTTTTACATTAAAGGTACTGTATAGGAAAAAGGGATAAACTTTTCCTGTACGATCAAGAATGCAGAAAAGTTAGAAAAAATAGCACAAACAAGTAAGCAAACAAACCCCCAAGCTTCTTTCAGAAAGAAAGCAGTGTCATGACACATGCTCTTAGCATTCCTTCTTCTAGGGCTCCCACCCTTTTTTTGACTCCCTGATACACTAAGCTTATACAGGGTCCTTGTGAGTGAAACATACTGGTTCACCTTTTTTCTAATACTTGCTATTAGGCAACATGGGCTTTTTTACTACTGTTAAACTAAATTTACATCAAAGTACGGCTACAATCCTGCAAACAGATACATCTATGTTTGACACTTGGACCGTATTTGTTGTAAAGTTGGCATCCTTGCAAAAACCAAATTGTGAACTCAGACTCACATGGCACAGCAAACTCTGCTGATGTGTTATCTCCCTGTATCTTTTTAAAAACTGTGTTTTTTCCAGAGCACCAGCCACCATTCAGGCACTTTCAACTGATCCTTTGCAGACTAAGCCTTTTCCCTTTCAAAGGCTTTTCACTACTACTTTCCAGCAGTAATAAACACAGTGCTTTCAGGTAACAGCTGTCTTACAGCTTGACACTCTTTTCAGAAACCTATCACAATCACTGCTGCTGAAGGTATCTTAAAATCAGGCTGATCTCCAACAGACTTTGAAACTATCTAGGCTTTTAAATGTGAGTGTATGAAGCTCATTTTTTCTGTAGCACTTGAAGCTGAGCAGTTACCTTGATTCACTCAGCGAAGAGGAAAACGCCAAGCAGCACCTCTCTGAACTGGGCATGCAAAGCCACCACAATGTGCAAAACAGCAAGGGCAGGACACAGCACTTGAAATAAAAATGGTTTTGGGGTTTTTTTGTGTTGCCAGCAGCGACCACATTGCTTTCAGCATCTAAAACACATTAGCAGATCAGAGTTTGGTGAAACAGAATGCCTATTGCAGCACTTTTGTTCTCAAAGACTGTTTAAGAAAATACCCAAGTGTCCACAGACACACCCCAGACTTTTTACTCCAGCACTACTCCAATAGTAACACTACATATTCATAACTCCTAGAGAGGTAACAATGCAAACTCTATGTTCATAGGGTCCTAGAATCATGGAATGGTTTAGGTTAGAAGGGACCTTAGAGCTCATCCAGTTCCAACCCTCTGCCATGGGCAGGGACACCTTCCATTAGACCAGATTGCTCAAGGCCCTGTCCAACCTAGCCTTGAACACTGCCAAAGACAGAGCATCCACAACTTCTCTGGGCAACCTGTGCCAGTGCCTCACCACCCTCACAGAAATTAATTTCTTCTTAATACCTAATCTATTTTTTTTGCTCTCAATTTCAAGCCCTTTTAAAGTGTCCTTCTCCAGATTTCTTGTAGGCCCCTTTTAAGTACAGGAAGACTGAACGGTTGGTATTAATGCTGACATTAACAAGCACACTAAATATATCACTGTCCTTTTTTTTTTTTGACTATAATTGGGACATACCAACAGGGCATGAGAAACAAATGTATTTTTCTAGTACCCATGAAGTACAAGCAAATAAGCAATGTAGCAATGCAATGTGTAGTGTTACGCTTAAACGCCTTGGCTTTGGTCATGCACAACTTCTGGACATCAAAACCCTTTAGTAAAGCTCTCCTGCACCCTTCTCCACCCAACGGTAGGAAGGTATGGAGAGTTAAAATAAATATGGATTCAGCCATTCTTCTGCTGAAGAACACTTAGAAATATAAACATGTAAACACCCCCATGGTCTCAAATACAAACACAGTCTTGCATTGATTTGTCCACAGGATAAATGACTTGGGTACGGTGGGTTGGTAACAGGCCCAGCTCCTACAAGCAGGGGCTTCTGTCTTGCAAGACAATTTTCTACACCCCAATGCAACACAAACCTAAACTTCCTTCACAAACACAGTGAAGGGAAGATGGCCTGGATGACTGCATGATGTTACTTCACCTAGAGATGCCCAAGATCACAGCAGCATCAGTCATTTACTCCAAGGCAGGTGCCTCCTTCCTTCTCCATCTACTTTATATAGAAAAGTGAGATACATATATATATATACATCTATATATATGAGAGCGGGTGGTTTTTCATTTCTATGAAAAACTAGCAGATGACTCAGCCCTTACAGCATTAAAAAAACTGTATTCAGCATGAGACACGGTTAAAAAGCAAGTAACTCAGCTTATCATTCAATTTGGAGACTGACTTCCCTTGAACAAATACCTCAGGATCTCTCTTTTCTCACTTCCAGAACTAAGCAACCATCACTGTCTAATTCAAGTAAAACAGACACCATCACTCCCTGCTTGTCCCCCTCCAGCTCCCAGGATCTTCCTGCAGTTATGGCAAGCTGTGGACAAATACAAAAGAGCTGTAAGGCTCCAAACAAAGGAAGTGAAAGAAAACGCTCAGGTTCACAAATCTTGAGGAACAACCCGAACTGTTTGCATGGCCACTGCCTTACTCTTCTTCCCACCGACACTAACACAGATATAATCAGGAGTTAACCTTAAAAACAATTAAAAGGTCTTCATGGGGAGATGCCAAAATGATGACTGGAGGAGAAGGGAAAGCAAAGGTACCAACTCAATAGTAAACACTGCTTTATAATTTTTGTCAAGTTTCAGCCACTGATTAGGGACTGGCAAAATTGAGCAGATACAGGCTAGCAATAAATCAAAGGTTGATACACTCTTGTCTCGAGGTACCCTGAGATGTTCCTCTGTTTTTACCAGATTTTCTATTATTGGGCTGGTGTATTGTTGTTCCCATCTCAGCTGAGATCATGTACCACACATTAATATGCAAAATGCTTCACCACCAGCGTTAACAGAAGAGCACTTACCATACTATTCATGCCAGATATTATCAAAAAATTATTTTACAAATCTATTTGCTACATTTCTCCTCCCCTCTTAGTTGCTGTTTACTTAACTGCTGAAATCACTGCATTTTAGATGTAGACATGAACCTTAACATGAATATCAACTAACGTCTTCTGACTGAGCTACAATTTAAAATGTCACTTCCAGGCAAACAAGTGAGCAAAACTCGTGAGGGTATAATTTATTAGCACTGTAAAATGGACTGCTGCTAAGTTCTTTCCTCCAGCAATGACAAAATTAGTCCCTAATCAGACATGCACACACTACAGGGAGTTACAGGATCACCCTAACTCTGGCAGCTGATTCAGGTTTTCATATTCTTAACTGAAAACCAGACAAAACATTAAAAAAATATATTGTACAGTAATGATGACAGACTACATCCTAAAATGTATTCCAAGGATGCCCCATCACCCACAAGAAAGAAAATTCCCTTTGCTGAAGAGCACAGTGGCACAGGAATGTAAGGCTGCACGTGACATTAAGGCAGAGCCTAATTAATTTGGTTGTCCTAAAAATTTAACCACAAAAATTTAGAAAGGTTTGTTCATTTTATTGTTAAAGCTTTAAGAACTAGAGGTTTACAACCTCAGGACATGGCTGATGGTGTGCTTAGCTATCATGAAAGGTACGTGGTTTTTTCCTTGGAAAAACTAAATCTTCTCATCATAGCATCAGAGATTATGAAGAGCAAATGTTTGTTATGCTGCCTATAAACAACCTTTTCAAAAATTTGAATTCTAGCCTTTTCCTCATTTTGAGACTAAACAAGTGTTTATACATCAGTGCGTCTTCCATCCAGTCATTTCATGCTATGCATTTATTAAGATGTTTTTCCATTCTAAAATTACATCACTTTTCTGTTCTGATATTCTTCTTAATGGTTCTGGATCTCACCTCCAGTTTATCAGTTTTAATGTGGTCTTCCAAAGAGCCTGCAGTCCAGCTTGATGTTTACAGGCTTTGTCTAGCCATGAGAGGGCTCTGAGGAATCTTATCAATGTTTATAATAAATACCTGATGGAAGGGAGTAGAGAAGATGAAGCCAGACCATCTTTACTGGTGCCCAGTAAAAAGAACCACTGGCACAAATTGAAACATATGAGAAAAACTTCTGTATTGTGAGGATGGTCAAACACTGAAACAAGTTGCCCAGAGAGGTTGTGGAGCCTCCAACCTTGGAGAAACACAAATTGAATACAGCCTTGAGCAACCTGCTCTGGGCAAGTGGTCCTGACTGACCAGGGGGTTGGACTACATAACCTCCAGAAGCACCTGCCTCCCCCAGCCACCCTGTGATCCTATGGTTCTGTTCGACTGCATCCTACCATCCACAAGCTGATAACCCCATATTCTTCTGCCAAAAAGCCTACCATCACCATTTATCCAGTACATGAGTGGCCATCCTCATAATTTGTTTGGGGATGTTTGCAGTCATCCATACAGTAGCCACCTCATGTACACCTTAAATCTCCAGATTGTTTTTGAGTATGACCCTAACCAAAGCCTTACTAAAGTCAAGAAGGAACACTAGAACTGTTCTTCCATTCCAGCTGTGCTCCAGTGCCACCAAATTACTCTATCTCAAGCAATCTTTCCATAAAATACATCTCACAAACTCACTATATTCCATCTTTTGGGTTTGTCCTCAGTATTTTAAGTGGATGACTTAAAAAATCTATGTGCTCTATTATAAAACTGTTTTTAAACTTCCAGTTCACACTTATTCACAGTCACTTGCTTTTGAAGAGTTATATATTTGAGCATCTTTCATGGGACAGAATTTGGTTGACAGGTCTGCAGTTCCAAAGTCTTCTTTCTCTGTTTTAAGAACATACTCTTTATGTACCCTCTTGTGGGATACCACCTCTCCTTTATGGTTTTTACATGGTAATTGCTCATGGACCCAAAATTGGTTGCTCACGTACACCAGAATAAACTCCACCACAAGCTTACAAACCTGAATGCATCATCTAACTTATTAAGGTGTTCTTTAACCTGTTCTTTCCCTTTTTTGCCCTGCACTCCTTTCACATTGCTGTTAGTTTCAACCATGCTAAGCAGCTGCTCCCAATTAACCTTCTTCATAAAGACAGAAGCAAGAAAGGTTGGTCTGTATTCCAACTTCTTCCGTCATCCATCATTTTCTCATCTTCTCCTTTAGATAACAGTCTAATAGTTTCCTTTGCCTCCCTCTACTTACAGAAGCTTTTTGCTATTTACAAAACCTTATTTTGTTGTGCATTACCTCCCTTACTATCTCTGCATTTTTTTAATTTGTCCAGCATGCTCTAGATCTTCTTTTATCTTTAACAGTCATCCTGCAGAAAGAGTTTGAAAACATTTCTCCCATACTGTTGTTCAGATACTTCACACCTATTAGCCAACAGTCTCAAATTAAGTCTTATCTCAGCTGCAGAGAGAAACTGCTAAAGAATCTCAGGGGTTTAATACTCTTTTGTAACTGTATTTCAAAGCTGTGCTAAACAAATCAGCCAGAGAGCATCAGCCAAGCAGTCCACCCACGTTCACAACCTTTCTTTACCTAATGATAATTACAGATTGTACTACAGACAGCCTTTAATAAACAGCATCAGGTTTAGAAAGAAGACATCTGTAGGGACCTTTCTGTTACCATGGAAATATCTTCAGGCCAAGCTGTCTTTAGCTCCACACATTACATCCATATTAACCTGTTATTATGCTTTTCTTTGGTGATTACTACAAATTATGGACTAATTCATCCCAATCAGATTATTATAAATGATATTACATCTGACTTTGAGGGATTTCAGAGAACACGGACTCACAAATGCTACAGAAAATGGTAAATTCACAGACTCCCAAACAAACTGAACACTTGCCTTATGTTGCATGGATTTTATTCTGTAAGGTCCTGAATATTTTCAGCTTCCACTGGGGCAAGTCTGGGCTCCCAGCAAGGAACTGAGCCCTGCAACCATCACTGCACCTTCTGAAGGGCAGCAAGACTTTTTTCATGTCATTGTAAAAGTTTGGATGAATCAGAAGTCATGCTAGCTCAAAATATTCAATAGATGATTACTTTTTGAGACTGATTAATACAGTACTAATAATCAAAAATGCAATAAACATAAATGGTTTCAAACACTATAACAACAGGTACAATAAATGTGTACAACAGACTCTCAAATGAAGGACCTTTGGCTCTGAAGGACCCCAAGCCATTTTGCAACTATGTACACATAACACTGTTGAAATGTAGTCATCTCAAAGGGTAGACAGCATACAGCATAACAGTGAGATGTTTAACACCCACACAGAATAAACAGGATCTCGGTTTTTAAGGTCTGATCCAAAACACACCCACACAGCCCAGTCCACGGCATTCAATTTACTTATTTCATATAAATGAAGAAAGAAATGAACTTCTGCTAAGGTGTGAACCATTGGTCTCAAGAAGGGTGAGGGATCCAAGCTTGAAAATTAGATTTTTCAGAATTAACAATGACATTTTGACTGCTTCTCTAAAATTAAATAGGACATAATTGAAACTGTTCCCTACTCTGACAATAATTCAAACTGTCAATAACTTTTAAACAGAAAATCAATCAGAAGTTTTCCCTGCTGGCCTGAATTGCAGCTTCAGATTTTTCAACACGTATGTGCTAATAGTCTGTTGAAGATATCATTAAGATCGCTGTCTAAAGACAACCTCTAAAGCAGGAACTGAATGACATAATCTGAAACACGACAAAAATATGCTTACAGAAAATACTGGGAAATGCAAAGCTAAGGCTGCTGGTGATTACCTAGCATGAACTGCATCTGCTAGTGAAAAAGCTGTAAAGAGAGTTTCTCAGGCAAACAAAATCATAACAAAATTATTCTCCTACGGAAGTTTTTTCTGTATTTTTCTAATACTTCATAACTGCAAACTGAAGAAAAAAATTACGAAAAAAGTATTTTTATCAGACTGTCCACAGTGTGAACAGCAACTGAGGATCTATTGTTGAATTGCTGACTCAAAAGTTCACAGAAATTCACCCACAGGCCCCAGAAAATTGGTGATTGCTGCTCACAAGTAATGTTAAGTTCAGTCAACAATTAAAAAAATCCATTTTCGTAATAAAAGAGGAGCTTTTCCTCTTCTTCTTTACATCTTTCTTTGAATCTTTATTTTTTCCTGCTTGATTTTATTCCTTCCAATGAAGAAAATTACTCTTTTAGTAAGCGAAGGGATGTGGCTTTATGCAAACTGTAGAATTGCAGATACTTGAGAACAGATCTTCAGGCTGAAATTCTGCATATAATAACAAGTGCCCTGGCTACCACCAGTACCAAACAAGGAGTACCACAGGTAAGGAATTAACCCATCCCCTTGGTCTTCCTAACCGAGAGCAGCATATGCAAGGGCCATCCCAAGGTCAGTGTAAACTGACATTAAACCCTGATGTTATGAGATACAGCAATCCCATCTCCCTTCTGCCCTCAACTTGCCTCCTCCCTCACACTGCCATAGGGACTTGCATAGCAGCACCAAGGATGCAGTGGGTTGAAAATAACCTCTTTCTCCCTCAAAATGATTCATTTTATTGTATATATATATGCTCCTCAATCTAATGCGCTAGAAACATTTCTGTTGTTGATAGGGAAGGAGCCTGGGGTCAACCACACATGACCAAGAAGACAAGGTGGGAGGATGCTGTGTGCTAGCAGCAGCACTGGCTTATGCCATAGGACAGTGATGATGAAGTGAGTCTGAGGGCAAAGTAAAAGGGACATTGACATCTGCGTGAATGGCTGGAGTCCTGCATAATCAAGTCACATTCAGCAGTGACTTCTGTCAGCAATCGCACTGGGATCACCAGGACCATGCACAGATGACTCTGTTGTACCACTGCCCCTAAAATGCCTTCCCATGAGTTTAATTTATGTGATCGCACACCACCATGTGTGCAAAGCTCTCCCATTGTTCACAGCTCATGACAAATGGCCATGGGTGAAGGAGACAACAGGTTGTACTTTTTATTCCGCTGTCACCAATGACGATTTGATGCTCTGTTTCATTTGGAAGACGCCACTCAGCCACCTTAAGTAATATTAAAGCTTTCTCATTCATTACATAATCCGAATTCAAGGTCAGTGAATTCTCCACTGCTGTACAGACCCATCAGCCAGCCCTCAGCAGGGTGGGAAGTTGAGACCCTGCTG
Organism: Agapornis roseicollis; assembly: GCA_002631895.1. Lineage (NCBI taxonomy): Eukaryota > Metazoa > Chordata > Aves > Psittaciformes > Psittacidae > Agapornis > Agapornis roseicollis. The sequence continues at coordinate 17,105 of NDXB01009966.1, forward strand.
CATAGAGGACTCTGTGCCTCCATGACCTCCACTCCTGTACCCAGCAGGGCACAGGAGATCTGTGCTACCTGTCTTGCCAGCCTTCCTCTCAAGAAATCCTCTCTCAGGTAAAAGTACCACAGGGATGAGGCCCTGCAGATGTGAAAAACACGCCCAAAACCCGAAACTGACCCAAAGTAGATGGGGCAATAAGCCCAATGATGAAGAAAAGGAGGACAATGGAGATCAGCACTGAAAAGCCTGCCCTCTACACTTCAGAAGTTAAAGAAGTTAAAGACAAACGACTGAATGACAGTGGAAAGTCAATCATAAGGCTTAATTTAAGCTGCATTACATATGAACAATCCCTGATGAACAGCAGGCACAATAAGAAGGTTAAAAGAAGTATTATTGTTTTTTAATTAAAAGACAAGAATGAAGATCTCTGCAGATCCTAAGTTCAGTACACTTCCAATTAAAAACAAAGAGATAATGACAAGTATTCTAGTAACATTTAGCTGCACAGCGAATGATCTCCAGCAGTGTTACCGGTTTTGCAAACCATATATTTGCCAAGAACCTATTTAAATAAATAACCAATAATACCACCACCACTTTCCATAGATAAAACATATAATAATCCTGTGATTTATGATTTTTTTTAAATATTTCAGAGTAGACAGAGAAATGTAAATCTTTTAAAATATACTTTCCATCCAATCAAACTCCAAATCAATGAAAAAGTGGAAGCAGAGAGTGCCATTTCCTAGGCAAAAGACCTTCACACTCAGCAGCACAGTGCTGAGAAAAAAACTGCCACTTGACATACAACAGTTGCATGAGAAGACCCACACTAATTAAATCAAGAGATTTGCTACAAAAGGTCATGCTATTTAATATGCAGTATTCCTGGGCCTTTAAAAAACACTTAACATATGGCCCTTCTGTTTTTTAAGACGCATTTCAGACTTTTCTTATATTCATTATATCTGCTCTCCACCTACAAAGACCTGTAGAACAAACCTGCAATACTGACTGACAAGGCAGTAACACATAATGCATGTGGGAACACTAACCCTTACTGTGCATATACAATGATGGCCTGTAAACTGGGTGCACGTGTAAATGTAGCTGTTCTGGTGGTAATGGGTTATATATACTACAGTAGTTCTCTTGGGGAACAAGACATTTCCTTAAAGAAGATGCCAGGCTATGAAGCAAGATGTGTAACAAATTCCTTTAAATGCCGCAGGGAAGATAGACATGAGCACAGTGGTAAAGACAACCTATCTTTCAAGAATATACTAATAGGGGTTTAGGGAACATTTTTCATTTAAGCCACCCACATCCTAAAGCATGAAAACTCATTGTAAATCTGTAACTTACGTATAAAATTAATGCTAACACAAATGTCTCGAGAGACACCTGAAACTACTGTGAACACTTCCCAGAGAATATCAGCTCAACCATGTCCAAGCATTTTATCACACATGAGGGATACACAGGGAAGGAGCAAAATGGAAACAGCCACCACACAGCTGAAGAAATCCAACATACACCACATAGCTCAGGTTCTGCCCCACAGCATTTGCCTCCTCTAGGTTCAGATAGATACTTGACACCTTACTTTGTGCTGGGCACCCATGCTCCTATTCTACCTAGTGTAGAAAAAAGGCTAAAAGGATGATCTAAGAAATGAACATTCAAGGATATATAAAACTGATAGTACGCTTTGGAAAATACTATTTACAGCTAATTTTTCCTCTTAAGGACACAAAGTTCATTTGAATATCATTGAGTGCAGCACCTCTAAAAAAAAAAGGAGCAACAAAACAAATATTTGCGTTCCGCAAAAGGCAGAGTCTTCTTGTTCTTATCAGGGTGCAATGGAAGCAGTTGTTTTCCATGAATTCTTTACTGACTTGGAAGCTGGTTAGCCCACATAAACTCTCCTCCATACATTCTTTCCTGACAGCTGAACTCAGATAAGGTTCTCCAGCTAAAATCTGACTAGATTAGGATGTTCTGGGCTTCCATGACATGAGTGCCTTCCTTGGCCCAGCAGAGCCCAGTCTCTTCTTCTTTCCCGCCCTGAGCTTATGAGAATGATGAGAAGTCATTTTACTTCCTCAAGGTCAGGCTTGAAGTGGTGGGTAGCAGTGAACAGAATTATTTACTTGGGAGAAGAAACCCTTTGAATTCCAAATTAGACTGAGCCTTTAACTAAAGCTGGACCATAATGAATACATTTATCTGTATTGCATATGAAAAGGGTGTTTTTTTGAAAGCTTCACTTTAGGCACTTTCTGCCTAGAGCAAATTGATAAGTGAATTCTAAAAAATATCTATAGAAATGCACCGTTGAGCTACAGATAAACAAAATAATAGGAACAAGAAACGCACAATGGGAACAGTCTTATGCACACTGAAAATCACACTGAAAACCCTGGATGTTGCAAATACCTCAAAACCTTTATGCTGTGTGAAACAGTAACAATGTACAATCAATAACAGTATTATTTTATTTATCACTGATTTTTAAAAGCTGATCTGATCAAGAACCTCCTTCTACTTGCCAATGATCTTTATTTTTAAGCCACTGCACAGACACCAGGCTCTACCAAAGTTAAAACATCAAAACTTCACGTTGGTGCACCACTTCCAGGTTAAGAAGCTCTTCATACAAACTAAAGGGTTTATTCATTTCAAGTTCCTTTCTCAGGATAAATATTAGGATTACATTAATGCTGTATATTATTAATAATTAATATTATTAATAATGCTCCACAAAAGAAATCCTATGACTGTATACCAAACAGAATTATTCCATGGTTTGTATCTTTAGCTTGACCTGTGCGGTCTCTTCTTATTCCTGCGTAACTGCTAGTTTGTTACACTTGGAAAAGGGGGAATATATTGTCTGGAGTTTGTTTTTCCTTCAGGTCTGTAGGGAAAGGGATCAGTCCTATACATTTCTTTAGTGCAAACTTGCAAGTTATCTGTTCAGGTGCTTTTCTGTCAGGTTTTAGACAGCAAACAGAAGCCAGAAGAAGAAACTGTTCCCACTTACAGGGTCTCACTAACTCACAGCTAAATATATTCCATCTATGGAATATACTGAAGAAGGAAATATGATGTAGATCAAGCTTCCCTCCTTGTAATTACTATCTCTGAAACAACCACGGAAAACAAAAGACTTTGCTGCTGACGATGCCTTGGCTCCTGGAAATGTCTAGGGGCAATCTGCTGGGTGTCAAAATAAATGATGATACCCTCACACCATTGTTTTTGCTCAGTCATGCCAGGGCAATCTTACTGTTTCATGTGAGATAATGATGCAATAAATCTTAACAGATCTGTGCCACTGCACCTTTTTCTTTTTTTCTTTTTTTATGACACGCTCCCACGATTTCCAGCATGCAGATACAGAAAAGACCTTGATCCTCTTAGCCCTTTTTTGGCTCAAAAGGTTGATGTACTGCACTACCAGAAACAGAGCAAGCTATACATTAGCACTACAAACCTTAGATGTAGCTCTCCACAGTCTCATAAAACTGCCATTCTTTTGCATGTGAGATCCCTCATGCTCAGAAAAACAGCTTTAGAAAAAACCCAACACAAACCCAGGAGCAGGTTCCATCAGAAAACCAGGGTTGCAGGGAAATCTCTGTATCATGCTAACCAGGACAAGCTGTGCTGTCATGCAGCTCTGTTATTTCATGTAATGTCACTTGGCCATCCTTTGCTGGAGTCAAGATGCCTGCTTTGTTCACTCTTTTAGCACCTACAGACTGCATGAGGAAGCATAACCCACAAATTTCATCCATGTGTTGTGACTAAAAAGCATGACCCATGAATTAGGGTGAAACATATCCAAGTGTTTACCATCATTCTTCCCCTTCCCTGAATGCCCCTTTCTGCTTCAAGTCTGCTTTAGCACTTCCCTGACTCCTCAGAAAGCCAAAATTATTGTCCATTTTGATCCCCAGGCTACTTTTATGCCAAATTAGCAAGCTGAACTGGCTCACTAAGTGATCTCACGGGTATCACCATCATTTCAGGGGACAGTGGATGAGGAGATGGGGAAGAAAGAGGGTGGGAAGAGCAAAGGAGTTAAACATTCTCTTCCATGCCTGACCCCACCTTTACTACAACTGCTTTAGGGGCAGTGGAGGTAAAGCAAAGCAACTACCCTGCGCTGCTAATTCCTTCTGCAATGAATGAGCAACACAAAATTGCAGCATTTCAGATAAAGCTTTGCTGACTTTTTTTTTTTCTCCTTTTTTAAAGTCAGAGGTCTTACAAAGCTACAGGCCAAACACAAACAGCACATGTCCAACTTTCAGGACACCTGGCTAATCAGCATTTAAAAATAAGCATCCGTAAGAAATGCTATAGTGTTGTAAGTTTGTCTCTTCAGCATTTTCACACAGAGCTAAAAGAGACAAGGCAGACAAAAAGTAAATATAGAATCATAGAATGGTTTTGGTTGAAAGGGACCTTAAAGACCACCTAGTTCCAGCTCCCCTGCCATGGGCAGGGGTATCTCCCACTAGATCAGGTTGCTCAAAGCCCCATCCAACCTGACCACTTCCAGGGATGGGGCAGCTACAGCTTCGCTGGGTAACCTGTGCCAGTGCCTCACCACCATCATAGTGAAGATTTTTTTCGTAATGTCTAATCTAAATCTGTCCTCTTTCAGTTTAAAGCCATTCCCCCTTGTCCTGTCATGACATATGCTATCAGTGCTTTAAAGGAAAGACTCAGAACAGTTACTAAGGAAGACAGACTCATGAAACCCTCATCTGGGTTTCGCAGCTGGTTGAGGAACGATCCATGCGGGACTCGGGTCTGCCTGTGGCTGTGGGCTCACCACTGGCGCCCATCACTGCCCCACGGGTGAGAGCTTCCCAGGTCAGCAGATGGGCAGAGCAGGGCCTGGCACAGAATGGCCGGAAGCTCTCAGACAGATTGCTAGCACAGGATTCCACAGAGGGATAGCCAAGGTTGGTTATCAAAAACGTAACTTTTTGGTTTTTCACAGGGAACGTCTTAAAATTCCCACTCAGAAGTTATTCTTGCTACAGAAATTACTTGGTTGGCATGGCAACATATTCCTACCCTGTATTTCTACCCCTGCGCTCTCCTTTCAGCTCCAGAGGACTGGTGCCTTTTCTCCCTTTCATGACGTTACTGTCCGTAGCCTATCCTTCACACAGGCTTGTAAGTTAATTGCATTTGGCATTCATAGGCATGCACAGTCATCTTGTCCTCTGGCAAGCACAGTCTGCAGTGGAGCTGGGGACTAAGCTGCAGTTCAGGAACACATGCTCAATATAAAGAACAACTGCTCCTAAACCTAAAGGAGTGGTCAGGGCTCAGTTACTGACCTATGTCACACATCTTCTAGATGAAAAAGATTATTGTTTGGCAGAAAAAAGGTTTTTCGCTTATTTTAAAATGAATAAGGCAGCTGTATCTAATGATACTACATGAAAAAAATGTAATCAGAAAGTTATTTTAGTGTAGCATGCACTCCAACAACACTTGGCACAATTTGCACTCACCATTGACTACTGGGTAACAAAACAAAAGTTATCTTTTTTGAAATTATACTGTTCTAGAATTTGTCTGAATGGAACCAAGGAGTATACTAAAAAAAATCCTGGTACACAATCAACAATAAACCTTATCTCATAGAGACTCCACAACACCTTTCCATTTGATTTGAACAAAATTGGTCCATAAAGAGTACTTAAAATTCTCTTCTTTACAAATATTTTCTCATAGAATGTATTGGAAATGCATTTGTTTAATAGTAATTATAACAAAAATAAGACTAAAGCATCATTCCTGACATGTGATACATTACCCTGCCTTAAAGAGCCAAGAAATTTTATCTAGATGATTTCTTCCAATTATTTGAAACACTTTTAAACACCTCAATGGTTCTGGAGATTATGATTAGCAGTTTCTATAGATTTAAGGTTCCTGCATGGTACCCTGGCCCCAAGTTGGTGCCATGAGTAACAGAACTTCTGTTCTTAAAAACTAAGCAGGTATTTACATTTTCTGCAGGATGCTGAATATTCAGGACCTTTAAAGAACAAGCCCACAGCATGTTTTCCACTGTGGACTGAATAATTCACACTCTGCATAAGTGACTTGGATTTACTTTAGTTTGAGCACCATTTGTTTCTTTTTAACTTGCAGTATGCAGTCAAGAACTTGCAAGTACTAATTTCTGGGAAGCTGCAAGTGTTTCGCCATAATCTCCTTAAATCTACCAAATTTCTAGATAAACCATATTTTACTGTTCAGCCTTTGATAAATATTTGATCCTTTTCTGACAACAGTGAGGTCCCTATCCAGGCAGTGAAAGTGGGTGTCCTGGGTTCAGCAGTTGCAGTCAGTTTTTCTTCTCTTTAGTAGCTGTGTT
>NDXB01009972.1:0-12004 GCA_002631895.1 Agapornis roseicollis
AGCAACGGACAGAACGAGAGGACACAGTCTCAAACTGCGCCAAGGAAGGTACAGGTTGGATAGCAGGAAGAAGTTTTACACAGAAAGAATAATAAAATATTGTAACGGTCTGCCCAGAGAGGTGGTGGAGTCACCATCCCTGGATGTGTTTAAAAAGAGACTGGATATGGCACTTGATGACATGGTTTAGTGGAGGTGTAGGGCATGGGTTGGACTTGATGATCTTAGAGGTCCCTTCCAACGTGGTGATTCTGTGTGATTCTGTGTGATTCTGTGTGATTCTGTGTAACTGTCGGCTCATGTTCATATTCTCATTGACCACCCCCCCCAAGTCCTACTCCACAGGGGAATATTCTGGGCACAATATNCTTCCAACCTGGTGATTCTGTGATTCTGTGAAGAATTCACAGGAAAACAAGACATACACTGAAGTAAAGTCAAAAAATAATCACTTATAGATCTTTTGTGCAATAATTCTGCTTACACCACAGCTTCTACTAAATTAACCTATTCTTTCTCCATCACTTTGAAGACAGTTTTGTCTCATCTATTTGCACATGACTGTTTACTGAGGAATGAAATTAAGGACAGTCCTATCTTCTCCTGCCTCCTGCAAAACATACTACAGAATCTGGCTTTAAAATCTAGAGATTTAAGTCTGATTTACACACAAATTAATTTCACTGAAACAATTTTTCTTTTTTTCAAAGCTGAACTGGTTATACATAGACAATCAGTAACAAAGATAATATTATGCCATCATAGGTGTTTCTATGTGGGAATCAACTTCAGCAGAATAATCACAGCAAAGGGTCTGAATAATATTATTGTTATAACATCACAGCCCTGGTGTTAGACAAAGCCAAAGGTTATAATCCCCTTGGCAAATATGACTAACTTCATATATGTATCTCTTATTAAGCTGAAAATGTAAATAGTGAAATGTAGATCTTCTATACTCAGTCTCATGCATCCTGCATTCTTCAAGACATATTAAGAGTTCATATTTACAGCGCTTATAAAGTACATTTACTCCCTGGATGGCATTCAGCTGGCTGAAATTTAGGAGGCTGACACCAGGTGTGCAGGCATAGTCCAGTGCCCAGGTCATTTCTCCACTAACTGCAACACATCTGGCTTCAGTAGGACCAGTTCTGCCTGGATGCACTGGAGAAAGATACCTCAATACTGAGGCAAGAGGAGCAGGTCCTGGATTCAGTGTAACAGACATTTAAAACATTAGTATACACACTGTGAAGGTTCAAATCATGCGGCCTCCTGAAATCAAAAGATTACAAAAAAGGCGCATGAACATGTTCTTTGGAAAGTTTAGGGTGAACTTAACAGACAGGGGTCTGCAGAGAAAAATGGTTGATGATCTAGGCTGTGTGGGAATAAGTCTCTCATTAGTAGCTCAGGTATAAAGTGTTACGTTTCTTACACCTTTGGGTGAAGTACAAGCCAAATTCAGATTTCTACAAATCCTGTGAGGAATGGGTCTAATTCTTATCTGATGTTAGTATGTAACTGAATGACACACATGATTGCTGAATAAGACCTGTGCCCCAAGGTTCACTTGATTTTTTTTTCCTACAGACAGATAGCTTGGTTTAACAGAGGTTACTTTGCAATTCTGACAACTGCACTCCCCAGGTCTCCATGATTTAGCAGGACATTCTGAACCTTCCTAATTTCTAGCAAACTCAGGAACCTGCAGCACTCAACTCTGCCTAACTCTGCCAATTCTGCTTCTCAAAAAACATTAAAAAGAATCCAATAAAACCTACAGTTTAATTCAAAACAAATAAATATCCATCCAGTTTGCCTTCTTGAATTTGTCTGAGTTGACATGGAACGGAAAACATACCCAAAGTGATACAAAACATATGGCCAGGTGAAACAGGCCAAAAGTTCATTTAACGTCACCAATTATTAAATGCTTCATCTGTTAACTAGTTCTGACAGCTGTAATCTGAAGACAGAGGGAAACAGACACCCATCACTGCTTGCACTTTTCTTTGGAGCAGTCTGTTGGAAGAAAAAGGTTTTGAAAGATTTTACATCAGCTTCTGGGAATGCGCACATCATACACTGAGAGTGTAAGGCTTCTTTTTGCACTTGCCACCACGCATTTCTCTGAGCAGTATCCTACACCAGCTAAGCTGCTTTTTTTTTCTCACTTTGCCCCAGAATAAGTACTGATTTATCGAACATGTTAGCTTTAAGGGTCAACGATTGTTTTGGCTTGTTTTTTTCTTAAATGAACTGATTTATTACTTCTAACTGGCAGATTCTTTGCCATCTTCCCTTGCAAAGTTGTGCAACATGCCATGTATAAAATAAAAAAAATCAAATGTCAAAATCATATTGCTAAAAAACATGACTCTCTTACATTGTATTTACTTACTTTACATTTACATATTTACTTGTATTCTCTTCTGATATAGATGATCAATAAACCCCCTTATATTTACAGATACACAAAGGCTTAATCAACCTGGTTAAGTTCATATCATCAAAAGCCATATCACTTCATTTATGAACCTAGCTTTCAACTGAAAACTTAATCTAAAAAAACAAACAAACAAACAAACAAACAAACCCAACAAAACCAACAGAGAATTTCAAACACAATTTGGGAAGAAATTCTGTGAAGGAAGAATCAGATTTTTTGACCTGATGCCAGAATTACAGCAGGAACATAATTTTAAAGTTTTTATACACTAAACCTTGTTTTCCGGATAAGAAAGTGAACTATTTTTAACAGGAAACCTCCAAAACAAGAGGTACTGCTTAACAGAATTCCTTCAAACACAGTTGAAAGTTGTGCATGAGACTTCACAACACTGAAGACAAAATTCCCATCTGTTCTGAACTTTTTTCCATGCCCTGAGTCCCACATGGCAGGATGTCAAGAGACTTAGGGGTAGGTGTTTAGAAATAATGCAAAAGACCAAGAGGAGGCTTTGTGGTCCAGATGTTTAAGTATCTCCTGGCTCCCAAAACCCACTATTTGTGGGAGAAACCCTGTATGCAGATCTACAGATTTACTTTCAGGGATTCACATTCATGAAACAGACAGACAGGAAAACGAGAACAACGTAAGTGCAGAACAGAATAACAGAATGGTTTGGATTCGAAGGGACTTTAAAGATCATCTAGCACCCTGCCACAGGCAGGGACATGTGATGAAGTCCACTGCATTTGAAAGTCACACTGTTTACTCAATCAAATCCTAACAGGGAAAAGGGCGTGAAACACTCCTTAACTGTTGCTTTTGAAATAAAAGCTACTTTTATGGAGTACTTTAAGGTTAAGGCAATCCCTCCTATGTGTGAAGAGAGACTTTTTTCAAGGAAACTTCCCCGTTCACAGCAGCTGAGACAGTTCCATTCAGGATGGCTGCAGCAGAGGCATCACAGAGTACTTCCCAATGCCCCAGTTCACCCAAGCTTTTAAACCTTGCATCAAGTCAAAGCCTTTTCAGCCAATTTCAGTTTATGACTTCTCCTTCACAAACTTTTGCACACTCATCGGGGGGTGAGTAGCACATAAGTTCTGCAAGAAGAGCCCACCTGCGTCTATCATCCTGACCACCCCAAGGTTAAAAAACCACCTTAAGTCTCCTGTAAAGTCGTCCTGAGCGGCGGGGCGCAGAACCCCGGCTTCAGCTGCAAGCCCGCTGCAGCACGGCCGACCCCCTCCCGCGGATCCCCCTCCGCGCCCGCGGAGCCGCGGTTCCCTGGCTGCCTGCTGGCAGGACGCTTACATGCCGCGGGGTGGATGCAGTGGGCTCGCCCTACCCGCACGCTTTCTTCTCTTCCTCCCCTCCCAGGCGGGCCGAGAAAACATCCAAGTTCAGGATGGCGGGGGGCATAAATAGGTTCTAAATAAATCAAATTAAACGAAGAACTCCGGGGCACTATTGCCTCCGCTCCCGTCCGCGTAGCACCGCTGCTCCGCCCGCACCGGGGCGGTGCTGCAGCCAGAGCCGCCCCCGGCCAGGGGCAAGGGGCTACGGAGGAGGGAAGGAGGGGGCTATAGTATGCGGGGCACTCGGTTCTCCGCGTTGTGAGAGCCCCCTGGCTGCCCCCTCCCTGCCGCAGGGATGCTCCCCTCCTTCTCACCTCGCAGGGTCTGTAGGGCATCGCTGGTCGTGAGGCATGTGTGCACAGAAAGGTTGGGCTATGCACTCTCCTTCCCACTCCTAGTGCTACCAAAGACTCTTCTTTTTGTTCAGCAGCAGGTCAGGAATTCAACTTAGAAATGTGTCAAAACCGTAACAAGAGATGTCTTGTGCGTAATTTACTGGTCATCTGCTCTGTGTTTTCCATGATCATCTTTGAGCTTTAAGCATTTACAGATTGAACAAGCACTGTGGTTGCTGCATGCTGAAATCTGTGTTTTCAGAATTATGTGTATCACAGAAACAGCATATGGCTTGAAAACTAGGTAGCGCATTGTCATTCTGTTACTACTGCTACTACTCTTCTAGACTCTTACTGCTCCAGTCTTTCTACAGGAGAAAAAAAGGCATTGGGGAATGAATTATAGAATTATAGATACGAAATTAATAATTTTTTGGGAGGTGCCTTGCTCTGTGGAACATGTCTTAGCTCTGGTTCTTGCTGAACCTCTAAAAAAGACTCCTTTAAATTTCTAGTTAACAGTTAAAGCTTGCAAAGGGGTCATCATGTTATATGACTGTACCTGCCCTTTGACTATCACGGCAAGACCAACTCGACCAATCAGTGAGCCAGTGCTTTCAGCTGGTGTCTTCTTTCTGGGAGATGATTTTGCTTAGGCTTCTGCAAGGTTTTGAAATGCCTGCATGAGCTTCTTTCTCATTTTTGTACTTCATCTCAATTTCTAAATCACAGTCAGCTGGTGCTCAATTTACCTACAGATTCTAAAGATGCACCTAAGTTGTGTTACAGGGAGGCATTTCCCAGAGTCTCAATCCAGACAGAAGATCCCAGCTGCTCCCTGACTCCGCAGCATGTGAACACTAGTTGTGGTCATGTCCCTTCTTCCTTCTCTCACTAGTCCCAGTGATCCCACCCCCTTAGGGTATCTGAGGCATAGTCCAGCTTTAGGAGCACCACATAGTGTATCTAGGCAACCAGCAGGACTAGATGTTTTCTCTTTCCAGTAGCTTTCTTTCTGAAGATTATACTAAATTTTGACTGTTCTTTCTGTAACTTTGTACTTCGACACATGCTGACTTCAGATTACTTTGAATCTGACAAAGAGGGTGCTTTTTGTATTCACAACTCATGCTGAGTTTTCCACCATCAGCAGGTAAGGGGAAGGCAACAGAAAAGCTTTCAGAAAGCAGGCACAAAGTTAGAAGTGCCCTCAGAAGGCATGAGACTTCAGGTATCACAGACATCTGTGCTTCATTTCACTGTTGTAATGGGGAAATGTATACGAGGAATGTCTTTCTTTGCTGCACTGAAGGGGAAACCAAGCCAAGAGAAGGAACATTTTGTTCAAAAAGGTGGAGTGGAAACTATGGAGGAAGCTCAGGTTGTTGTTTGGACTTATCCAACTTCCCTTACCTTTATGCTGGGGGAGAGCCTGCATGCATTGGCATTGCTGACACTGGTCCCAGGAAGACAGATGTTCGATGTAGTTGCTGATTAAAGAAAAAAGCACAGAAAAACAAATCAGAGGTCTACAGAAGACAGGTCAGGCACTCTGCATAACTGCATTTGGCTGGCAGAGCCTTTCCCCAGCTGAACTTCCTTGGGGATGTTCTCCTTCCTGCTTCATTGCCAGGGCATACCCTAGATTACACAGACATTTTGCCCTCTGCACTGTCAGTTCCATCACTCCCAGTGCTCCCACTGGAAACCAGATGGGCTACAGCCTCACCCAGAGGCTTCTGCTTCCCTTATTCCTGGCGACAACAAAGGTGGTTCAGAGACAAGCAGGATTTGGGGCTGTTACTTTGCAGTATGTCAAATAATAAAGGCTCAAAAAGCTTACCAGAGTCCCTCCAACAAAAAGGACTTTTAAAACAAAGGCTTGGTTATTTGAGCCCTCAGCTTGCATTGCCCTTAGGGAGAGAGGTGTGTGCCTGTGTGCAAATGCAAGTGACAGTGACAAAGAGAGAGGAATATTTGTGATGCTCACTGTTCCATATTTAGCTCCAAGCACATCTGTTCATCATGTACCCAAGATTAATGCTATCCCTAAACAGCCTCCCTAACAGTCTCTACTACAGCCACTTCTTCAAAGTGAGCCTACAGTGCAGCAGCTCTCCTCATCAGCTACATCTGTTTCCCAAATTCACATGTCAGACCCTCTTGCACATCAAGGAATCTTGTGTCCACCAGTCCTAGGGGCTGCAGGAGGCTAAGGCACAGACACAGAGCTCTTCACCCTTGCACTGCTTGCTGATCTGATTTTTGTTTGAAGAAAGCTTTTCTCTAACATGATCTCCAGCTCAGATGAAATCTGGTCTCTCCCTACTTATAAGGCCTGGCAGCAGAAATCTTAATGGAAAATACTGTGTAATTTGTCAGTCCAAGCTAGCAGTGCACACAAATGTCAGATGTGCCACAGGTAGAAGGTAGGGCACTGAGCTGTTTCATATTTCTGAATGTTCTTGCCAAAGTGCTACATCTTACGTTTCTTAGCAGTTACCACTTAGCAGTTCCTTTGAATCAAAGATGTTGGGGTTTTTTTTACAGCAGTTACATTTCACACTGGATGTGAGACTCATACTTCCTTTAACCAACATTTTCAGCAGGAGAGAGGCAGCTGTGGAGCCCACCAAAGTCAGAATTAGATGTACAGAAGAAGAATGGACAAGGGTGGATAAAAGGATCAGAGAAAGATGACACTGTATGTCTTAAAAGATTGGCATGAGCCTTAAATTTGTTTCACAGATTACCTGGTTGGTGGAAGGCTACGTCTGTATTACAGCGGCAAATTGTTGTACCCTGTGGACACTTGCTCTTGTTCCTGTTATTCTAGCTGTTTTGCATAACAGCTTTTTATAAGTGACACTGACTTGGCCATCGGCCATCTGGGCCTGGCTGGTTCTGTAGAAGCCCTTAAATATTTGCTGCTATGGTTTCACTGCTGACTTGCACTAACGTGCTGAAAGCCAAGGTCCGTTATTTCTCAAGACTGGTCAGGTGCATTTTACAGCTGACCACTGCCCACTCCAATTTCTTCAGGTTTTCTCACATGTATAGGATTCTCTGGGTTTGTCTCAGCTACAGAACCACACAGACCTTCCATGCTGTCAGATCCAAGAGTATATCATTTTCAAGTCCCAGATCCACCTGAGGGTGAGTCTAAGCCCACAGATCTTTTAACTTCTCCTGTACCAGGAGAACTGAGCATATAAATCAGCTGCTTATCCTGAATTACCCCATTCACATCCCTGAACTGGACAGCAGGGAGTCTCAAGGCAAGCTATGGTCAGCTGAAACATAGGCTGATGCATGACACCATGACTGAGTTGTACTTGTGTAATAGAGATGTTGGGAAAAAGGGCACAAGAGATTGGTTTGGGATCTGTCATTAAGAATTTACTGGCTGCTGTTATTGCTTTTTGTTCTGGGTGATATAAAGGGTCATATCTGTGATCAGGACTTAAAAATTGGACTAGAGGTACAATTTTTTTCCTTTATGTTCTTATTGATGAGCACCACATTTTTATCATTATTTCCTTAGTAAAAGGAGAGAGAGGCTTACTGTTGGTTTGGGGTTTTGCTTAATTTGTTTTCTTACCTAAATCTTTAGAATAATTTGTGTTCTGCAAGAATTAAAAAAAAAACACAAAACCAAACCAAACCAAACCATTTATAAAAGCTTTTACTTATTCAAAGATGTTTCAAACTTATTTAAAGATAAATAAATTAAAACCATGTTAAAACCGATCCATGAAAAGTACAGAAAAAGAACTTCAAAGTTCCTGGGCTTATGTACTATGCCTTTTTCTAAAAGGGTGCCTAAAAAAAAGTCCAATAATGGAAGTACATTTGGAAGACTCAGATCTAAATAAAGTTGAAGTAATTATAAGTTTTAAAACGGAATAACATGCAGCAAGCTCAACAGTGGATATACTCATTTGATTGATGCACACGTAAAAAAAAGCCCCATTTTGTGTCATTCTGAGAATTTCATCAATACTCAAAGAATCTGGCTAGAGACTCAAAATTATTAGCTAGGGAATTTTTGTGTCTATGAATTCAGGAGCAGAATCTTTATTTCTAGAGTGCTGTCCAATTTTTGACTCTTTCTTAGCAATTGGTTGTGGAGGAGTAGCTTTTCCATCGGCATACACTGTTTTCTGGAGGATGAAAACAATTTCCATCCATTTCAAAGCAAAGCACAGTCTGTCAAAACATAGTAACAAGATTTCCCATGCAACACAAACTGAACTTCTCAAGAGCAGGCATCTCAGAGGTTTTAAGAATATTTCCAACTCCACAATTGTAATTATTCTGATAACTTCCAGTACATGTACTTAGCACCCCAGCCTACCCTATGGAAAAACGTGACCATCTTTCTCCCTTGCTTACAAGTCCCTCAAGAAAAATGCTTTTCTGCTAGGAAAATGTTGTGTCCTAGTTGGAGACAGATTCTATTCTTGTTAAAAGTATAGATGGAAGATGGATAATGCATATGTCGTATGTCCTTCTCTTGCTTTAGCTCCACTTTTTTTTCCCTAGGGTATCTCCCAAACTTCCATTTTCTTAGTCTTTCTGTGTAACCTTCAGGTAAAATCTCAAATCTTCTGAGCCTGTCATGATGGAGTGGGACTAAAATATGGCTTTCCATTTTCAGGGTAAAATGTCAGTTAAGCATCATTAAAATACACCTTTTGAGGTTTGTTTTTTTTTCTCTGAAAATTTAGTGATACAAAAATAAAGTCAATGCAAATGGAAGAGGAAGATGGTTTCAGTCTCTCAATGTTTCTCTCAGAAAATTGTATCAGATGATATCCCACAAAATTATTAAGTCCATGACATTTTTCACCACTTAGAAAAACCAATATGTCCAGACTTCTGAATTACTTGTTTACAAGCCTGTAGTAGGTGATGGCTCTCTGCAACTGCTCGATATAGACATGCTGAGCAGCAAAACAGGTGTTCTCTTTATTTTAGTAAAATTAAAAGTCAATGCTAAGCATGCATTTTGTTCTATGAGAGATTTCTTCTATTCCAGAATTAGGAATCTGTGGTCTCCCACAATTTCATTAAATACCTACAAAAACTAACATTGGCTTTTACTAACATTCTTCATGAACAATACATCTATGCGTCAAGTTCATCTTTTGACATGAATTGCCCATCAATATTTGCCAATACAGTTCACATCTGCCATCAAAACATATCTAAGGCATGATTTGTGCTTAAATCACAGAAAAAAAATGAACATTTGAATAACCATGTTTCAGGGACTTTGAAGTATTACACACTCAGAGGCGTGTTTTAACCAGGAATTATTTGTGAAATATATATTTGCTTTCTATTTCTTATTTTAGATCTAGTGCTGCAATAAGATTTTGCAGCAGATGTAATACATGCTGCCAGTGCAAGCAGCCATGTTATACAAAGCAAGGTTTCTTACAAAATTCAGTACATTTTTTAGCAAGATGACAGCTGTTTTTTCTTGGCATTAGTGCTTACAAATCCCCAAGGGAACACTCTGAAGGCTTTATGACAATCCTGGCCAGATCAGCATTCACAATCTGCAAAAGCCAATTTGCCAAATACTTGTCATGTTCCATAGTTAGCATTGCCACATTCCGAAAACATGAACAGACAACTCAGTCAAATGGCTGCTGAGCATGTGTCGTAACTTCTACAGCAACCAGAAATCCATAGTAGAGCTGGCTGACTGACAGAAAACCAGGCACCTGACTACTCCTGTGGTAAATACCAGGTGAAGAGTTTTGTGACAAACAGAATGACCAAGATGAAAGTAGGGTAAGGGCCACTGAGATGTTTAACTACACAGAAGTTTGTTTTAGGGGAGTACTTGTGAAAATTGCAAATACCTACCAGTTTCTTTCTTTCCTCCTCAATTAATCAGTGGGAGGCTGGGGCACATTTTCCTTGCACTGGGATCTGCTAGGCAGAATTGTTCTCACATTTCAGAATGTGTCCTCAGACATGAGTTCCTCTCCTAATCCAGAGAATGATCCAGATTGCAAGCATTAACTCAAACACCTGGGTTTGTGACTCAGAGGTTTCTGATAGTCAGCTCTGCTTCTATTGCTTTCTCATGTCCCACCTGTGATGGAAATCAATGTGTCTTAATTCCCATCAGTCTGTGGATTATAGAAACCAAGAGAACAGGACTATGCAAAGGGAATGCATTACTACTACTCAAACTGCTACAGCTTTTGTGATTCATTTCAATGACATGACTTCAGTGCAGCAGAGCGTTAAAATATTAATGTCTTTGGGCTTTGAGGGTCAAAGAGAAGAGACTTCTCAGGGGCTTAACTTAGAATCTGAGTTGTCTCCTCTTTGCTATTACCCTAGAAACTGAGCTGTGCTCAGAGAGGTAAATAGAATCAGGCTCTAGGGCTCAAAGGAAGAACAGCTTCTCAGTCGGTCAGGTTTCTGCCAGGAACCTGGAAGCATAGTACAGAAGCTATTTCACCCTGGTGAAAGGTCTTTCCTTGGGCACAGCTGCTCCCACATGCTGAGAGGGAACATCTGTCTCTGACAGATTTAGCAGTGGAAAAGTTAAGTTTTAGCCTTTATGATTAAGATTAGGCTGAATTTGGTAAAAATATGGACAAGACAAACGTATCTGGAAATACATTGCCATGGTTGTACAGCTTTGCTTGGTGGCTTGAATCAGAGCTTGCTGTGCTGTGTGGAGCTGGGCTGCTGGTGGGTTGGTCCATATCTCTAGCAAAGTAGCCATGCGCTGAAAATTTTCCTTGCAAGAATTTTCTTGACAGCTGAGGTGTAAATTCTCTCGATTCTGATGTCCCTTAGGCATTACGCATTTGAAGATGCTCAGGGACAAAACATGTACTGGTTAATATTTTGCTGAGGTACTGTGCTGGTGCTGGTGACTGAAATCCTCGATGCACCCACATCTGTAGAGTTCTCTCTCCTTCTCTGTGAATTACACTTAAATGGTCATTAGAGCTGAATATGTCTCTTTTTGGCAGTCACCTGACATTTTTGCCTGATAATGTAGAACCTAAGGATGTATAATGGAGTGTGTAAAATCTGTGTATAGTAGTTTTGGGATTATAGGGGGAAAGCAAAGGTTTCATATCCTGGTTCTTATTAATGAACTATAGTGTGTTCTATTTTAAGCACAAATGAAAGATAAAAGACGTGAGGCTCATGAACAAGGTCGTTAGTGTACCAGATTTCACTCATTAGATCTGTTACACTACTTTCTAGCTTACACAACTGTCATTAGAAAAATCTATGAAGTGGAATCATTACAAATATGCCATTTTATAAACCATCTCTACTTCTAGTTGCAAAACAAACAAATAATTATACTTCGGTGCTATAATGGAATTTACTTTTGTGCGTGTATTGTTTTGTTTTGTTTGGAAATGCAATAGAGGACCTTCCTGACGCCAGGGATGGGGAGAGAGAAGGGGAAATTATACCACTCAGTTCAATCTGCAATTAGCTGCAAATTCTGAAGCACTGCTTTAATTTAGTAACCTTGTTAATATTACAAGGTAATACAGCTCTTTCTTCTCCTTACTGGACTTCCAAATTCACATCTGATTTGAAGTGACAGTGTGAGGAAGCATAAGATATCTCTCATTCCGTTTGGACTCCTTGTTTACAGAAGAGTGATGAAGATGCTATTAAGCACAAAAGGGATCACTGTATGCCTGTTTTTCTTTGTATTGTTTGGCAGCAGCTATTGAAATACCGTTATCAGGTGAGTTGTAGCTATTTTGCTGAACACTCTGATGTTTTGTTTTGGTATCCTTTTTTTTTTAACCATTCCCTCAAGAAAAAAAAATGAAGGAATTTCCCCCCCC